>PVIA01006920.1:0-90232 GCA_004024845.1 Tonatia bakeri | reverse complement strand
CTGTTGTTAGCAAATGTGCCCTGACCTTGCCCAATGCTTCAGCACCTATGGAGAGTTTATTTTCACAGTTAAAATTATTATGGCCGAGAAAAGCGTCAATTGCTCTATCCATTCCAAGTTTATTTTTGTAATATGCAACTGCAAGTTGCATGCTAAATATTATAAATAATATCATATTGAAATAAATACATTTTTCAGAAAAACACAGTGTCAAGTAATGGTTAAGAAACTGTTCAACAGCTATGAACATATACCAAAGACAATTGTTTTTGTTGTTATTTTTAAATGTTTAACTGTCGATATAAAACTTTTTTATTTGTTCTGTTTTTATTTATTTTATTTTTAATATTTTTATTGATTATGTTATTACAGTTGTACCATTTCCTCCCTTTATTCCCCTCCACCCTGCAAAGCCCCTCCCACCCGCATTCCCACTCCCCTTAGTTCATGTCCATGGGTCGTGCATATAAGTTCTTTGGCTTCTACATTTCCCATACTATTCTTAACCTCCTCCTGTCTATTTTGTGCCTACCATTTATGTTTCTTATTCTCTGTACCTTTTCCCCCACCCCCCCTCCCTACTGCCTACTGGTAATCCTCCATGTGATCTCCATTTCTATGATTCTATTCCTGTTCTAGTTGTTTGATTACTTCATTTTTGCTTTTTCTTTTTGTTTGGTTGTTGATAGTTGTGAGTTTGTTGTCATTTCACTGTTCATATTTCTGATTTTCTTTTTCTTAGATAAGTCCCTTTAACATTGCTTATAATGAAGACTTGGTGATGATGAACTCCTTCAACTTGACCTTATCTGGGAAGCACTTTATCTGTCCTTCCATTCTAAATGAAAGCTTTCCTGGACAGAGTAATCTTGGATGTAGGTCCTTACCTTTCATGACTTCAAATACTTCTTTCTAGCACCTTCTTGCCTATAAGATTTCTTTTGAGAAATCAGCTGATAGTCTTATGGGCACTACTTTGTAGGTAACTGTTTCCTTTTCTATTGCTGCTTTTAAGATTCTCTCCTTCTCTTTAATTTTGGGTAATGTAATTATGATGTGGCTTGGTGTGCACTTCCTTGGGTCCAACTTCTTTGGGATTCTGTGAGATTCCTGGACTTCCTGGAAGTCTATTATCTTTGCCAGATTAGGGAATTTCTTCTTCATTATTTGTTCAAATAAGTTTTCAATTTCTTGATGTTCCTCTTCTCCTTCTGGCACCTCTATAGTTTGGATATTGGAATGTTTAAAGTTGTCCCAGGGATTCCTAAGCCTCTCCTCATTTTTTGAATTCTTATTTCTTCATTCTGTTCAGATTGAATGTTTATTTCTTCCTTTTGATCTAAATTGTTGATTTGAGTCCTGGTTTTCTTCCTGTCACTGTTGGTACCCTGTATGTTTTTCTTTATTCCACTTTTCATAGCCTTCACTTTTTCCTCTATTTTGTGACCCTACTCCATCATTTCTGTGAGCACCCTGATTACCAGTGTTTTGAACTCTGTATCTGATAGGTTGGCTATTTTTTCCTTGCTTAGTTGCATTTTTTCTGGACCTTTGATCTGTTCTTTCATTTGGGCCATTTTTTTTGTTTGTTTTGGCACACCTGTTACATAGTAAGGGGCAGAGCTTTAGATATTCGCTAGGGCAACCTATGTTGCTGCATTGTGGTGCTGTATGTAGGGGTCAGAGAGGGAGCAATGATGCTAACTAGGCTCTCTTGGCCAACATTCAGTCACTTCCCCCACTACCCACAAGCAAATTGGACCCTTCTGGTGCTGCTTCCCAGGTGGGTGGGTTTGTGTATGTTCTAGGGCCCTGTGGGTCTCTCCAAGGAACTCTCCTTTGAGGCTGGGAGTTTCTCCAGCCTCCACAACCTCCATAGGCTTTTTCAGTTAGAGGTTCTGAGGCTTTATTTCCCTGTGCTGGAACCCTGGGTTGTGCAGTGTACCTCTTTCCCCAGTTGTTCCTCTCAGTTTATCCCCACCTGAACATGGGTCCGCCTGCTCTGCCAGCCACCAGCTTGCACCATCCACCAGCCACACTGTGCCTGCCTCAGTCCTCCAGCCTCCGCCTTGCCAGGACTTGTCTCCCCACTGGCTGCCTGTCTCCGCCGCTCCTACCGGTCTGGATGAATGTTTCTTCTTTAACTCCTTGGTTGTCAGATTTTCATACAGTTCAATTCTCTGTCAGTTCTGGTTGTTTTTTGTTTTTAAATTTATCATTGTCCTTCTTTTGGTTTGTGCAGAGGCAAAGTGTGTCTACCTACGCCTCCATCTTGGCTGGAAGCCCTCTGTATAAAACTTTTAATTTTCTTTCATGTCATGGATTTAATTTTTTTATGAAAGATGTCATTTAGAAGTGTTTAAATTAAATCATTCTAGATTCACCAATGTAATAAAAGACAAAATTGGTCAATATATGCTTTAAAAATTATAGAGTTTAAACTATTTTTAACATCTCCCTTTACTCTAAACATGTGTCATGGTTTTAACATTAAATTGTAATGGTTACCTTTGGTATAACTTAACTTTGAAATCATAGATACCTTCAGCATTATGACATTGTAAGACAGAACTGCTGGTATAGGTGTAAAGATAAGGAATTATCGGATGAAGGGCTCCTATAACACTAAAAATGGGATGGATAAACAGAGCAAACATGACTAGAAGAAGGTAGGGGTTGCATGCCTAAGAAGGAGTGGGCCGGGGGTTGTGCTCTGTGACGGCTAAAAAACTGTGTGCGCCTGCATCAGAGGGAGGTATGCCATGGCAACACTGTAACTCTGCTTGCTGTGGGATGCTCTGAGAGGATTGAAATACAAGATTATAAACCCAAAGGGGCTGGGAATCAAGTTTATCTGATTGGGGGAAGATGCTGGGAGCCCCATTATTTGCTTCTGACCTTTTCTCTTTAGCAACAGCAGTGACCAACCAAGGGGGTATGTATCCTGTCCCCAGTACAGCACCAGTGAAGGAAAATCTGATGTTGCACCAGTTCTTGGGATGCCCCACGACGAGCAGCCAGTGCATGCAAAGGTATGGACTGCTGCACTGACCCAGAGTGTTCATCGAGGAATTTATCTAAGAACGCTCTGTGCCTGTGTCCAGCAAAAGCCAAGAAGGGGAAGGTCCCTCTCACACTGAAAGCACTTTTTTAGAAGAAAACAGAGACAGGGGTGTTGAAAGCAAGGAAAAAAAAACTTATTTATTAGAATTCTAGTTGGTAGTTTGGGGAGGTGCATTACTTTCCTAGGGCTGCTGTGGAAAAGTACCACAAACTGGGTGGCTTAAAACAGCAGAAATGTATTCTCTCACAGCTATGGAAGCCAGAAGATCAAAGTTAAGGTGTCGATAGGACTGTGCTCTCTCTAAAGCCTCCAGGGAAGAAAGGGTTTTTCCTTGCCTCTTTCAGCTTCTGACATTCCTTACCTTGGGGCCAATCTTTGCCTCTTTCTTCAAATAGCCCTTCCCTCTGGGTCTCTTCCTTTTCTTATAAAGACACCAGCCACATTGGATGAAGGGCCCACCCTACTTCGGTATGAGCTAATCTTAACATACATCTTAGTTGTATCTCCTGAGACCCCTTAGTTATATCCAAATCAGATCACATTCACAGGTACCAGGGGTTAGAACTTCACCATATCTTTCTGGAGGATGCAATTCAACCCATGACAAGAGGTTTAAAAATTCCAGTCAAGATTCTTGAAGAAACCCTTGTCATGAAGGAAAAATGTGTTGTGCTCAGATTATGGGTACCTTCAGAAATTTCAGAGACAGACGCATGCAAACCCAAGGCAAAGAGAAATTTGAAACATCATGAAAAGTTTGGTGAATTTGTGCTGGTCAGAGACATAACAATAACTAATATCTTCAGATCTCTTAGAGGAACCTACCATAAGACAAAATTTCTTATTTCCAGAAGAGATTGTGAATGATATGATATGTATACTTTACTGTTTGGAATAAATATGACAAAAGCCCAGTTAAGATAAAACAATATTATATATTCACATATGCCATTTGAAATACTTAATATTATTGTTGACTCCAAAGAAAATTTAAATGCAAGCTCAGTCATATTGGTACAGAATCAGGATGAGACTGGCCTTGGTTTTGGAAAATTTCCCTATAACACATGAAGTAGTTTATATAAATATGCTGATACCTTTCAACGGCTAGTAGGACTCATTCTGGGTGTTAACACAACAGGAAACAATAAGAATGGAAGCAGAAGTGATTGACATGCTGACACACTACTGTAAGAATTGCAGTGGGGAACAATTACATTGCTCAAAGAACACTTCACAATCAGATAGGAAGAGAATTATGTCAGTGCTGAAAGGCTTCACAGCTGTACTCCCAAACAAAACTGGAAATGCACATTATAGGTACTAGAAACAAAGGAACCTATTATTTTGTCTCTTTTAAGTTAAGTGATAAAGAACTAGGAGGTGGCAGAAAAGATAATTCTAAAGAGCAATTTAGCCTCCTGTCAGCACCTGGGTCTTGCTGGCTGTCATTTCCAAATGTGTAACTACCTATCAAAAAAGCAGGGTTAGGCTTTGCATAGAATGTTCCAATGAACTCAGTCTAGTAATTCTTCCCTATACCCAGAATGATTATTTTACTATATTGATTTAGAGCTCAGAAAGTTTTTAGCATCAATTCTAGGAAGACTTTTGGTGTATGACTGAAGATCAATAAGGGGAAAAAAATCTGACTTTGGAGCACTGGGTGGGCAAAACAAATTTAATCCTGTGATTTAGAAAGCTCTCAGGATCATTCAAAATTTAAGTAATGGTGATGAACAGAACACAGTAACCTAAATTACTGCTTCACTCCATCCTCTCCATGTAGATGGGTGCATACAGTGAATGCATGCACATCTTGTTTGGGTTATTAAGCTCTTGTCTCTAACCTCCTGATCAATCTTCCCATGTGCACTGCTATGTGATATTGGGCAGGGACCCTGCAAACCTCACTTGCCCTTTGCCAGGAGGCTCCCTCTTAGGTTGGTCACTAGGGGGCACTAGAGGGAGAGTAGAAAGCCGCAGCTGGGACTAAGGGCTTGTTCAAGTTTTGAATCTGGTTCCTATGACTGTCACCCCAGCAACTGTTGTTCACTCCAGCTGGCAGCAGTTGGTTCCAGTTTGTTCCATGCTCCCAGAACCAGCCTCATCTTACTCCCTCGGAGCCACCAGTCCACACAACTTAGTGCCCTTTGCTCAGATGTCTGGGTCTTAATGCAGGGACCCTGACCCAAGGGATCCAACATCAGCAGCAGCCAGGCAGCAGTCCCTCCTCCGAGCTGCTGAGGAATCAGCACCCAGCTCAGACCTCCTAATAACCCAACACCACCACTTTATGCCCCCAGCCAGATGGGTGTAGCTGCAGCATTCTTCCTTTGCCTTTCAGTTTTCCAGTATCAGTTTAACCAATTCCTTATACTAAATTTCTTCTGTTAAGTCACTGGTGCTGAATCTTTTTTCCTGACTAGACCTTGAGTGAAAGGCATCTATATATTAATATAATTCCTCTATATGCTGCTTATGTAGTCATTGGATTTGATGTGTCTGAAGATCATTTGCTGCCACGTACAGCTACATGAGACTTAGATGTATGCATATATGTTTGCATGGAGCTTAAATGCATCACCATGCAAGCTCTTTAGCCTGTGCCTCAGATCCCTCACCTCAAGTAATGCTCTAGAGTGTTTAAATACAGCCTGATGTGAAAACGCCTTACAGCAGCTATCAGTCATTAGCTGGATCATTACCTGAGTGCAGTCCCTGCACTGATGGCACCACAACTTCAGGTCACAGCGCCCAAGAATGCTTAGACTGTCTTTGATCACTTGAATACCCATTCCAAACTCCATGAATTGTTATCTTGGGACAGCTGGAGTTAAATATTTGAGACACAAAGAAAATGGATGTGGTGATCTGCACTGGAGAAAAGCTGCCCTGATAAAAGAAAAGACACTTGGTTAACAACAAAGAGGCAGCTTGCTCCTTGGGTGGGCATGGTGTTTAGGAGACTATGCTACAGCCAGGCCATTCTGTGGTTTAACCTAAAAAGGACAGCAAGACAGAAGACAGGAAGCTCTGACCCAAAAACATCTTAGGAGCCATTTTAATGGCTGTAAGATGTAGGTTTAATTGTTGAACTCCTTCACATGAATGGATTGGAACAGCCAGTGATACACCTGAGTAGAAATTGTGACTCACAAAAAGAACTCAAGCCATCCCTGAGAGCTTTAACAAGAACAATTCTTATAAACTTGGATGATAAATCATGAATGAACTTTGATCAGGCAAATATAACAACCATGTACAGATTCTCAGAGAGTGCAAGGCTTCCAAACTAAGAGTGAACAACCCAGGAAAAAGCAGTGGGAACCCAGATATAAAGTAAATTACATAGAGAAAGCAGATATACTAAAAAAATTTCATGTTAAATAAAAGGGTAAATGTGATAATTAGTCATGAGAATTTCATAGTTGTTTAAAGCTTTAAGTTTGGAGTCTCTAGATTTACAAAAGAGCTCCAGTGCATGGAAAGATTTATCTATAGCAATGTGAAAACACAGGGCATTTTACAGTGAACTTAGGCATGCTTGTAGACATACCAGATTTTGCAGTAATTAAAGAAGTACATCTGCATAGTGTAGTTAATCCATATTTCCTCCTCTTAGACTTCTGGCTAAGTCATCTCTACCCAGCAATAAGGGATGCAGCCATGACTTCTCTGCTGTTTTCCATCATGGGAACAAGGGCATTTCTCTGAATACTTCCAAGGTCAAGGGTAAGAGAGTGGGTTTGAATAGCAATCACTAAGCAAAGGGACTCCTACTCGCCCATAAATTCTCTAAATGAACTCCCTGTTTGCCAAGGCTCTTCTGGATCACACCCTTCAACACCTAACACTACTGAAATCTCCCTAGTCTTCCAGTTTTCTCCTTTGCCTCCATCTAATCCCCAATCCTACGCTTCCAAAACATACTTCCTAGCCCTTGTTGCCAAGCTTGCCTTGAAAGAAGATCTCAGTTTGCAGAAAGTTTAGACCCTGCTAAAGCTATAACCTGTCTATTGGCCTCTCCATCCTGCCAGGGAGACCTCTGTGATTACATGAAATCCTTGTTTATGACCTTCCCAATATCCTGGCTTCCTGGTGCAATGCCTGTTCCATTGTCCTCCCTGCTGCCATAATTGGGACCTGGACAGATGCTTGCACTCCTTTGAGATCTCAAACTCCAAGCTCCTCCTCTGAATCAAATCTCTTGTCCTTCCACCTAATTGCAACTCTAAACTGAGCCTTTGGACACCTCTCTAGCTTGGGACTCCAATGTGTAACATTTTCTGAGCGTTGCCCATATACCTTCTACTACTCTGAGAACCTCAATTTTAATGCTGGTATATGACTGTTTTAAACCCTCTGCTATAAAACCCCAATCATTATACTGAACTTTTTGAGCACTAAAGCTGGCCTGCTAACCTATTCCTTGCCCTTCTTTCCCACACATGGTTCAACTATCTTTAAGCCCAGAATCCCTCCACATTATCCTGCCCTCTGCCCTCTACCTAGCTCTGCAGACAGAGCCAGTATCAAATACTCTCAGAGGTCTCCAAGGTAATGACTTTAAGTCAGCCAGTTGTAACCTTGATTTCCCAGTTCTCCAACTTCAAAGGCCCTTCACACCCTCCTCTTTTCTACAAGAAGAGCCCCACCTTTGATTTTGGTCCCAGGCTCCTACTTCAGAACACACATCCGTGACTTCCTTCCATCTCGAACCTGTTACAAAAGTAGGGGGCATTCTGCACAAACTGACTTTACGGACAAACATGATATGTGTTACAATGCAATTCCACACCTATGTGACCATGGTCAGGTTGGTGTGGGAGCCATATACATCTATATTTTACAGCTACTGTTTGACCTAAAGACCTCTGACAAGAAAATAAATAATTCTCACTTTTCTGTCAACAAATAGGAGAGAGAGGCTGCCTTCATGAAGGGCCCTCATTCATCAGTGGCAGATTATCAGCAGCTACATTGTCACCTGGGGCTGAGGCCATACGTCCCTCCCTCCTCTACCCTGTTTCCTGTGCCTCAAATCCAATTTCCTGGGCATCAAATCTCCTAAGAAAGCTAGCTTTTAGGGCCAGCCACAGAAAAGTATCAGAGGGTAGGTACCCTCTGCTTTGGTTCTTGGTTGGCCGTGTGGCCTTCTCTTCACATATCACAGGAGCCACCCCAGGCCTCAATCCTGGTCAGGGACCTTGGACTCTGGACAACCCCTGAAAATCATTAGGTAGAGCAGGGCTTGGCAAACATTTTAGGTTTTGAGGACCAGAGGGAAAATTGAGGAAATTATATAGGGACTTATATAACAAGGGAAAATGACTACCTCACCCTCCCTGCCCTATGCCTGGGGTGGGTCATCATGGGGGTTGGCACAGTTTGTGCCCAGTTGCCATCAGCTGGGGATATTCCTCAGAGGAGAAGCACAGGGCCAAGCAGGATGGGCCCAGTAGATCTGGTGGGCAGGGTTCTGGGTATCACTGGGCAGAGGGTGAAACTGACCACAGCAGCTACCAAGCCTCAGCTTCCAGGACACTCACCTTGGATTTACTTCTTAGAGAGCATTGGCTGCATGCCTGCTCTCTCTCCTCATGTCACACAGGCAGTATCAATGCCTAAGACCCTTGGCAGATGGTCTGCATGCCTGCTGGCAACCTCAGAACTCCCATGTTGTCTGGGTTTGTAACAGGGTGCAGCCAAGAGGGGGACCCCAAATAGGGATTTGGAATGGGGTCCAGAACTCAAGGTGTTCAGGAAATATTAGGATGTCCTCACCCCCACCACCCACAGGTGTGGGTTAGGGGAAGGGACAAATGGAGCAGGGCCATTGAGAGCTGTTTCGCATAGCAACAGCCTTGCTGCTAACCTCTAGCATGGTCATTTAACATATCTATAACCTTTGACTGGTTACATAGATATGTTAAATAGCTGTGGCCATGCTCTGAGCCAGGGGAATGGAAGTAACTTCCCCACCAAGATGGAACTGGGGGGCAGGTCCCCTGAGTTACAGTGCCTGAGTGGGAGCTTGGAGATGATGGGCTCCATGACATGTGGCCACACCTGCCCAGATTCACGATGGCAGCCCAGTAAAGCTGGAAGGCTTTGAGAGCACTGGCAGGTGTAACTGAGTGAGGGGAGTCAGAAATGGGGCTGCAAAGGAGGATTGCCACGGTGATTTAAACCCAGACGTGGCAGCCATTGCCAAGTGAACCACACAGCTTTGGCAGAGTGGAGACTCCTGCGGCCATTGTGCAGAGAGGACCACATGGCTAGGGCAGTGGAGGGAGAACCTTGCAGCTTTAGAAGGGGGAGCCACCACCCAGCTTTAGCAGAGATCCCGGTGACACAGCTGATGGTGCCAGAAACCGAGGGAGGCCTACCAGCCGAGACGGATTACTGGGAAGAACCGGGGGCTGCCTGAGCCAAGGACTTCTATTTCCTTTCCTGAGATACGGTACCCCAGACTGGGCAAAGGGGGAAGGAAGGACTGTGTGTGTTTGTGGGTGTTTTAAGGGACTTTGGGATTTTGATAAAGACATTAGGTCACTACTTTAAGTTTGTATAGCATTAAATAAACATTTCCTTTCCTTTTCACAAATCCCTGGCATTGAGAGACATCTTTCCTATAGGCGGTGGACATAACAAACCTGGGGGTTCCTTTCAGTAATAGTATATTGTCCCAGGCACCCCCCTCCTTGGCCCCTGTTGTTCTGTAACAGGTTCTTCCCAGACCATATCACCATGACAAACTGGGGCCCCAATCCTCCAGCCTGGGGCCTTTTCCCCCACCCAGCCTCTGAAGTCATTAGAGATTAGTTATTGCATTACCTGGCTTTTGTCACACAGTGTTTTCTGGCTGCTCAGCCCCCTTTCCTCACTGTACTGTCTCAGACCCTTGGCAGGGGGTATGTGTCAATGGTGCCAGCCCCTGAACCATTAGGGAAATCAAAGTCTTGCCTCAGGTCTTCTCAGAGTGTGTTTACTGCTTGGATCCCATGCCCCTGGGGTTACCCCAAAACCTCAGACCCTAGGTAGTAAGCTAGACTCCTGGTGAAAGCCTAAGTTGTACAAAAGTGATCCCCAAATTGCCTTGGTTCTTAGAGTTAATTAGCTGCCTGGACTCTCACTTGTCCCACCTCCCTAACATCATGGGAACCACAGCAGTGCCTGGGACGCTTGGCAAGGGGCCCGATGCTGCTGCCAGTCCCAAGGCCATTAGAGATCCACTGCAGCATAAATGGCCATTAAGCGCTCAACTAGTTCAAGTTGAGAATGGCTGCTAATTTACACACCAGAGTTCAAAGCCCTAGTCCTAAAAAGAGGATGTAAAATATCTAATTAATATTGCTTTGTTGTTTATATGTTGAAAGGACAATATTTTGGATTTACTGGGTTGAATAAAATACGTTAAAATTAATTTCACCTGATTCTTTTTCCTGTTTTCAGTGTGGCTACTGGACCATGTAAACTTCCCCAGGTGCCTCAGGTGGGCAGGGCTGTGGTAGGTGAGTGTCACCATGTCACCATAGCACTTGTGCCACATCACCGTGGTCATGCCAGGTGCTCCACATTGCCAGGGCTTCTGGTGCCAGCCCCACAGCAGTGACAGTTGTCTCTGTGCTGCCTTGGTTCACAGAGCACATTGGCTGCTCGGACCTCAAGTTACCAGATTTAGCAAATAAAAATATAAGTTGCTCAGTTTAATTTTAATTTCTTATAACAAAAAATATTTTATTATGAGTATTCTCTATGCCATTAATTTTTGTTGATCTCAAATTTGGCACCTTACCTGTCTACCCTAATGGTTGGGTCCCCTATTTCCTCCATGCCCTATTCATCTCCGGGGACACACCACTGACTCAGCCCTCATCAGGAGGCCTGGACCCTGGTGAGAGCCACAAAAACCCTTACAAGGTAGTTGTGGCATTGCTGTGACAAATCTCAGCATATCCTGGCTGCCCATCCCCCCTTCCCACTGGTCCCTGGGGCTATGCCAGCATCTCTGATCCTTCACAGAGAGGCTGAGCCTCTGGCACCTACTCAGGAAGTGATCAGAGCATTTTTGTCCTGACTTCCTTTACTTGAAGTATATTCTGTGGTTTGATGATCTCCACTGCACTTGATCAACGCTAAAACCTCAGACCTCGGCATCAGTAGTTGGTATTGTATATTGACTTGTTTCTTTGTAGAGGGCTTTACCCATATGTCCCATGTCACTAAGGTCATGTGAATGCCTCGGCCCCTTGGTAAGGAGGTTGGACCACCAGTACCTGTTGGAAAAGCCATTGGAGCCTATATTTGTTATTGACTTTTTAAATTTCAGTATATATTGTGGACTGGCCTTCAGAGCCTTCTTCACATGGTGAAGCCCTGTGAGCCATTAGAAGGTGGTCACCATCCTGCACTTGTTCTCCTGACTATGGACTGGTCCTTCTTTTCCTACATGGCTAGGTTCTTTGTGCTTTATGCCCCTGACAGATGGCCAAAACCTCCCTGGATCTCCAGGTATAAGTCTTATGCGGCACCCTAATTTCCCCAGGGGAGGATGGTGGGCTGGGGTTTAGTCTGCTCTGGCAGGCTGCTCCTGGGCCCTGGCCACCCCTGTAGGCTCCTCCTTGCCTCAGGCTAAACACTTCTTTTCTTTGCTCTCCTCACTTCTCTGCCAGGGGACAATGAATCCCAGGTGGCTCCCCAAAGGCCATATCAGAGCTAGTGAAGACCTTGCAGGCTCTGAAGATAAGCTCTGGGCCCATGGGTCAAACTTGAAGGCTGGTCAGTCTTGCAAGCTTTTACCCAGCCTGCTTCTTTGTTATGTGCTGCCCTTGGTTGTTGTTTGTGTTGCTTTGTGTTTTTTACTCTTACTTCTGGTTTCTCCTTATCATATGTGAGTTCCTTGTGTTAAATACAGGAGGATTCCTGGCTGGTGTGGCTCAGTGGGCTGGTAAGTGTCATCTGGCAACCAAAAGGTCATGGTTTTGATTCCTGGTCAGGGCACATGCCTAGGTTGCAGGTTTCATCGATACTTCTTTCTGCATTGATGTTTCTCTCTCTCCCTTCATCTCTTTAAAAAAAAGCAGTGAAAAAAATGTCCTTGGGTGAGGATTAAACAAACAAACAAACAAACAAATAAATAAATAAAAAATAAATAGGACACAAGGAGGGCAGGTGCTGAATTGGGCTTCATGCAGGAAGTTAGAGCACCTGTTTTGGTCATAGCTCTGCTACAAATCTGGAAAAGCTACAAAAACGTTTGTCATCAGTTTTCTTCCCAGTAAATGAAAGAAGGTGTGCATTTGTGCTTTTGTGAGGAGGGAAATAATGATTTGAGTTTTCTGGAGCTAATGCAATGTTATTTTACATATTGTTTGGTATTCACTCTTTGCCTTCTGGTTTTGTTATAGAAAAAAGGACAGCCACCCCGCCCCCAAGAATGAAGTTGTATGCTAGAAGGGAAAGGAAGATCACCCAAAAATTCAAGACATCTTTTAAAGTTCCATTTATAACTGCTTTTAAAATAGAAGTCTGAGTGTTGCCTTGGCCTGATATTCTGATGCCTGGCACAGAACCCCACCTGACCTGATGCCGTTGCTTCCATCCCCACCCGAGTCTCCTTGTCCCAAATCTGAGCTGTGACCTAAAAATTTTTCCATTTACCATCTACATAGGTACTAACACTTTAAAGTGGCAGCAGCACCTCAGCCTTGGCTGTAACCTTTAGGATAACCTTGGAAATTTTGTTTTGGCCTCAGGAGTCTGGCCACTCAATCAGACACCTTTAAAGCATTTAATAAGGGTGTTTGGTATCTTATCATTGCGATGTGGTGGTGTGAACTCAAAAGGCCAGGTTGGGATCACCTTTCTGCCAGGATTAGTGGCCCTGCCTGCAGTAGAGGGCACTGGATATCAGGGGCAGACAGGGGGGAGTGTCTGGCCTTCAGTGTGCTGGACACTGGGTACCACAGCCCAGCCCTTCCCTCTGTCTGAAAAGCTGACAGTAGTCTGCTTTCCTGAGCGGAACCTTGCTCTGCCAACCAGGTGACTTAGTACCTGGAGTCTAGTGGGAGAACCTTCCAATGGGTATAGTTTTAATAAGGAGAGAAATTTTATTCCTAAAAGAATTGAACCCACACATCAGAATGCCTAGTGCTGTGGGAGATTTGGAGCCATGAATAGAGTTGTAGGGTTCTTAAGCTAGTTAGTCCTGGGAAAAAGTCAAGTAAAGGGGCAAGATGATAATATATGCTAGTTGCTGAGTGTGGTAGTGCTGATTTCTCAGGGCCAGCCTAGGCTCTATAGCAGGGAGGTCTGGAACTTTCTAGAACTTTCCATGATCCTTTGTTGGTAAAAACTAGAACAAAGTATTCATCTAGGGCCGTAGAGGATGTCAGCTGTCCCCTGTCCCTATCCTCTTCCTTGTGTTCTCCTAAGAGCCGTGAAGAACAGGGAACATTGATTGATAGGACGGTTATGAACATCAAGGAGACTTCATCTGAGGCCCCAGTTCTAGCTACAGCAGCTCTGGTCTCTCCTTGGTCTCTTGAGCTGTGCATTATCCAAGAGAGTCAGAGTGATGAACTGTCACTCCCCACCATGGGCCTCACAGGCCTGCAGCTTGAGCCATTCAACACCGAACTGGGTGGAGTAAAGACATGAGAATTCCCTCCTGAGTGTCTCTCTTCTCTGGAAGAATTCTGAAATTAGATGTGTTCCTCAATTGTAATGCAATTAATACTACTTGGCACCAACAGGGACCAGGGAGTGTCAAGACCAAATAAAGCCTGCACAGGAGAATCCTGCTAGCTCTGGGATTCTACACACTTAATCCTGTTATTATTGTTAATAGGTATAATTTAAAAATATCAATAATGCACGTGAGTCATGAGGATTTAGTTTGTCTTTTCTAAATATATGGGTCACACATGCATACAGTGCTCTGCAGTTTACAAAGCAGGATTACTGTAACCCTGATAAAAACCCTTGGAACCACTTTACAGCAGAGAAGAAGAAAGGTTCTCAGCTCCAAGTTCCCAGCCCCACCTCAGAGCTGACTGGCGGGGGCACGGTGTGTGTCCGGAGGGTTTGCCTAAGTCTTGGGCAAGGGCCTTTCTGGGGCTCTGCTCTGACAATTAGCTATGTGATCTGGTTCTATTCCTGCCTGACCATCCCCTCCTGCCCCACCTGCCACACCTGCACAAACATGAGGGGACAACTACCATCCCATGGACAGCATCTTGGGTTGTATGATTCTCTGGCCATTTCCTTCCTGGAGTGTGTGTCTCCAGAGCCATGAGGACTTTTGATGGTAAGTGAATAAGCCATCATATATTTGAAAACAAAAACAAACAAACAAAAAATACCCCAGCAACACATGAGTCCAGCCAGGAACTGTGCTGGTGGTTTTCAGTCTTTTGAGGTCAGTTATATTGGCCCTAAGGACATCACTAAGGACAGAATGTTTGTGTCCCCCTGAATCCATTTGTTGAAGCCCAATCTCCAAAGCAGTTGGAGGTGGGGCCTTTGGGAGATAATATAGGTTTAGAGGGGAACATGAGTAGAGCCCCCCATGATGTGATTAATGCCCTTATAACAAGATAAAAGACTAGAGTTCTCTCTCTGCAGCTTGTGTGGTGCAACAAGAAGGTGGCTCTCTGTGAACCCAGAAGAGGACCCTCACCAGAAACTGACTATGCTGGCACCCTGATCTTGAACTTATAATCTCCAGAACTGTGACAAATGTTTGTTGTTTAAGCCATCCAGTCTATTGCATCTTGTTACAGCAGCCCAGACTGACTAAGACAGGCATGGACAATTTGGGCCATGGTGCTGGCATCTAACAGGCCCTGAGAAAATGGGTGCTAAACTCTTTCTTTTCCCTGTAGGTAATCACTTAGAAAATCCATGCTACAAAGCCCTCAAAGAGAATGATAAGAAATCATAAATCTCCTTTTCACCCCACTAGTCTTCTTTCTGACAGGAAGCAGGAACATTTGGGGGGTTGTTGTGGAGTAGGTGAACCTGACCTTCCACTGTGCAATTAAGTCCCACGCTCTCCTCATCTCACTCAAAACTCAGCATGGGAGCCTTCCTAAGCTTGGTCCCAATACATACCCGGGTTCACAGAGTTCTGTCCATGAAATGGCTCATGAGGAGGCTGAGGCTCAATGACATAAAGCTGGTTCAAGCTAATGTGGGATGTTAACCACCTGGGGCTCTTTATTTTGCCCTGAGAAACACCCAGTCTTTCCCAGAATAATGGTCAGTGAGAATCTCAGGGTTTGAAGAGGGTGAGGCATCCACTGAGCAACAGCAGGAGTAGAAACCCAGGTTATTGACAAATAATCAGAACATTTTATGAGCTCTCCAATGGGGACATATGATTTAACAGTGGAACTGACATGTGAAAGAAGGCCTGTCTGAGAAGTTGTGGCTGTGTGGTTGTTTTGCCCTGGATGAGGGAAAAGTGTGATGAGTCACAAATGTCCTGCTCCAGGTGTCCTTTTCCCATCCCTACCCAAAGGACACAGTAGACTATCTGCCTGTGGAAGGAAGATAAATACAAACAGGAATAAGAATGTCAGTGATGTTGGAGAAGTGACAGTTCTGGAAACTTCCAGAGAAAGCTGTATAGGGTGAATAAAGATATATAAGAAAAATATTAACAATAACAGTATCAGCTGCCCCCTTTAAGTGCTCAAGCGCTGCCCATACATGACCTTCCGTGATTCTCATTAAAGCCTGTGAGGTTGATATGATAATCCCCATTTCACAGACACAGATACTGAAGTTCAGAGAAACCATCACTTACTCAAACCCTCTCCTCAAGTCTACAGCAAAACCAGAATTCCCATGCAGTCTTCTATGACCCCAAAGTCAGAGTTTTTCCACTGCGGTACAGTGAAAACAAAGCATGGGTTCTTATATCCACAGGTCCCAGTTCTACAAGCTAGATCATCTTGGGAAAGTGACTTAACTTCTCTATGCTTTGGTTTTGTCATCTATAAAGTGAGGATTGCAAGATTAAATGAGATGATGCTTATAAAGCACTGAGCACAGTCCCTGGTAAAGGTAGGTATGCCTTAAATCAATGGTGCTATTAGTTTTGTTTCTAAACCTTCATTATGATACTGGGTACCTGTGGCTTGGGTCAACTTTGTGTTATTTAAAAATCTACATGTCCTGTAGATCTGATAAGTACAGATTCCTTTTCCCACAATGTTCTTCCCTAGTCTTTCTCATCTCAACAAATGGCACCAGTATTATGGAGAGAATTGTGTCCCCTCAAAGTTCATATGCCGAAGTCTTTACCCCCTGCCCCATGTGACTGTATTTGGAGACAGGGTCTTTAGAATATAATTATGGTTAAATGAAGTCATGAATGTGGGGCCCTAATCCAATAAATTAGTGCCCTTACAAGAAAAGGAAGAGACATCATATCTCTCTCTCCTCCATGTGAGGACATGATGAGAAAGAGGTGGTCTACAAACCAGGAAGAGAACTCTCACCAGAAACCTATCTAGCTGGACCTTGATCTGGGACCTCCCAGCCTCCAGGACTCTAAGTACACAAATCTGCTGTTTAAGCTGCCCAGTGCATGACACACTGTTGTGGTAGCCAGAGATGACTGACCTCAACACAACTGCAGTCTAAGGAGTTGCATAAGCCACAAAGCTAGGCGTTGTTCTAGATCCTTCTGTTCACTCATGGTCTCACATCATCCAACATCATATTAGATCAAATCTACCTCCAAAACATTTCTTAAGTCTCCTCATTTCTCTTAGCTCCATCAAGTACCTTTATTATGGATTCTTTTCAAGCAATGTACAAGAGTAGAGAAAATTATAAGAAAACCAATGTAACCATCACAAGCTTTAACAATTATTATCTGGTGACTCTTATTTCATCTATTACTTTACCCATTCCGCATTCCAGATTATTTTGAAAGAAACCACAAACATCATATAATTTTACCAATAAATATTTTAGTATACTTTTGTAAAAGATAAAGACTCCCTTTTAAACATATAATCCTCTTGCCCTGGCTGGGTGGCTCAATTTGTTGGAGTGTTGTCCCACATGTCAAAAGGCTGTGGGTTCCATCTACAGTCAGGGAGCATAAGGGAGGCAGCCGACTGATGTTTCCCTCTCACACCGTTTCTCTGTCTCTCTCCCCTTTCTTCTCTCTCTAAACTCAGGGAACATATCCTGGAGTGAGGATATAATTTAAAACATAAAATAAAAATATAACTATCTTATGATCATTTCTAATATTTTAATAATTCTTAGTAAAATATACAATCAGTATTTATATTTCCATGATTGGCTTGGGGAAAGTATATTTTTTATAGTTTGCTTGTTTGAATCAGGATTTAAATAAGATCCATACACTGTGATTGACTGACATGTCTCTTAAATTGCTTTTAGTTTATAAATTCTCTTACATCGTTTTATAGCCATCCAATTTTTTAAAGAATAATTTGTGTCATTTGTTCTACAGAGCCTCACACAATCTGAATTTTGCAGATTATCTTTTTTTGGTATAGTTTAACATGTTCCTGTGTCCTTTGTATTTTTCATAAATAGGCGTTTGTGTGTGTCTCTGTGTGAACGTGTCTGTGCAGAGAAAGAGAGAGAGGATGCCTTTGTGTGTCTTTATTTTAGTTGCTTTCCCCTTTGCAGGGGGTGCGGTGAGGAATTAGTTATATCTTTGCATCTTTTGGTGTCTGGGAAGGTTTATATTTTTGTTTTAACTGCTATCTTTAGGTAACAGGTCAGGGAGGTTTCACTTGTAAAATAACTCTAACTCCTACCTCCAGCCACTTATTTTGCTGTGTTTATGGGTCTAGTGATTTATTGATGAAATTCTCCTTTTAATTTGTCTTCATCTCCATGTGTTTCCATCATCCTAGTCTAGATCATTGTTTTTTTCTCCTCTGATCATTGCAGAGGTCTCTGGACAGGGCTCCTTGCATCTGCTAAGTTACCCTGCAGCCCAGGTTGCCCTAGCAGGAGAGACACTTGCAAACAACTAGGTGACAGCACTGTCCTGCGCTTCTCACTGCACTGGAAGGACAGAGTAAACATCCTCTGAAGGCCTCCAAGTGACCTTCCAATGACCTCCCTCTGCCTCTTCTGTCAATCACTTCCTGAGTGGTTGTCTTACTTTGTCTAGTTCATCACCCTGGCTTCTTGGTCCTTCAGACATGCCAAGCTATTCTCACCTCAGGCCCGCCAGAACATTCCCACCCACTGTTTGCTTGGCTGACTGTTTCCCTCCCTCCAGGGCTCAGTGTGAGTAGCTTTTTCTCAGTGAAGGCTAGCCTAACCTCTTTTCCCCTAAAGTAGGCTCTGCTGCCCCCCAACTTCTCTCCCACAGCAAGCTGTCCTTTACTTTGTGGCCCCATCAAAATTTGGAAAGGTCACTGTCACTTGTATATACACTTGTTTAGTATCGGCCTTTATCACCAAACTGCAAATCCCAAGAGCACAGCAGTAAATCTTAGAGCTGTGTTCTTGGCCTCTAGCATAGCGGTTGGAGCATAGTAAGTGCTCAGTAAAAATGTGATCGTTCATTAAAGTAAGTAATGTGCCTGGGACAGCTCATGCACAGGGGATGAAGAGAGGTGGAAAGAAATCTTTGAGGAAGAACGTCCTCTGCCCTTGCTCTGCCCCAGGTGGTAGCAGTGAGAGCCAGGCCACATGGGGGGCGGGGTTATCCTGGGGTTTTGGTTTGATGTTCTCCAAAAGCCAACTTTGAGAGACAACTAGTTTAGTTTGAGGTGAAGGAAACCCCAAGGAGAGTGGGGATTCAGACAGGAAGGGAAGCACTGATAAGGGGGCTGTAATAAAATCAGCCACCCCAGGGGTGAGTGGGGCTCAGTCCTGTGGGGACACTCCAGGGACTGGGGCCTCAGAGTTACCCTATTTTCAAGGGAAGAGAGCTGGGGTATTTATCCACTAATTCCTCTTAGTCATGGGCTAAGGGCTGCTCTTGGAGACATTTATCATCAGGAAATTCTGGCCTGCTGACAAGTGTCAAGGTGGGCTCCAGCTGACAGCTAAAGCCGTCAGGTGAAGGATAAAGATGGGGTAAAGTTGGGGCATGAGGCTGAGCACAGATAGTAGCTGGCACACCTGGAGACACCTGTCACCCCACAGAACCTGGCATGGGAACTGTAAGAATTACCCAGATGCCATCTCTTCCCCACGCCACAGAGAGACATACTGACAGAGGCCCAACAGATGGCTATGGGCAGAATTAATGCCACTGCAAGGAGCAAAGAGAGCCTGTGTCCTGCAAGTGAGTCATCTGCATGTGCAGGTGATCACACATCACACTTCCACTTATGCTGGGCTACTTGTGGGAGGAGGAGGGTCTCTGCCAAATGAGAGGGAGGTAGTGTTGGGCAGGTGCTGATAACCCGCTGCACAGTCCTCTTCAGTGCTCAGAGCACTTGCACATCTGTGATCAATCCTGCCTTATAACTGCTCTGTGACATGGGGGTCGGGGGTTGTTCCCTCATTATGCAAGGGGGAAAGCTGAGTACAGAAAGGAGAATTGACTTTGCCATGGTCTTCCCAGGGCCAGTGAGTGATGGGCCTGAGCTAAGCCCCTGCTTCTGTTTTAGAGATGAGTATTTGCGTGGGTAAAACTTACGTCAAAAGTCACTGGTACAAGGAGGGTAGACAAGATCAGAGTGAGAATTCTGTGAGCTTTTCTGAACTGGCAGGGCACGTGATGTTTTTAGAAGCTGCCACAAGATGGCAGAGGGACTGCACCTAGCTCCTTCTCTTGGTTTCCTTGGGGGCTGGGGGAAATGAGACCAAGGAAGAGAGCTTGCTTAACATTCCCTGAGACCTCTGGTGACTCCTGGAGGGTTGGCAGGGAGTAAAGGAGAAAATAAAAGGAAGTGAGAAGGTGGAAATTCTGTTAGTTACTGTGTGACCTTGGGCAATTTACTTGCTCTCTCTGGGCCTCAGGCTCCTCCCCTTCAAAATGGGGAATTTGCTCTTGGACTTAAAGCAGAATATTATAGTCTTCTCCAGTCCTGACACTGAAGGACTTATGCCCACTGAAGTACCTTGGGAACTACAGTCATCCTCGGCCTGGACTCGGTGCGAGGCTGGTGGCGGGAGATTCAGAGGTGGCTAGAGGATGACTGCTGCCACAGTGGCCTGACTGATGAGGTCAGAGTAGGATGAGGAAGGGACTGGAGATTGTTAAGAAGATACAGAATAGAACATGAGGAGGAAAGAATCAGACACTTGAGGTGGGGGTTGTATTGAGTCATCTCCCTGGGCACCATTCTGTTTAAATCTTCAGCTAAAGTGTCTTTCCTTTGGTTGTCCCCTCACATGCTTCTGCATTCCAAATCTCACCTGCCTGTTTATTTCCTTCGTAGCTCCTGTTGCTTATTTCTCTCTCCTCCCCTGGACTATAAGCTCCATGAGAACAAGGACTCTGCTTTCTTGTTAATTCTGGATGCTTCGTGCCTAGAACATTTCCTGGAATACTGCAGTTGCTCATTAGATAGCGAGCTGTTAATGGATGGGTGTTTATGTGAATGGTGAAGTAGACAAAGCCCTAGCCTGGGAGTCGGAGACCTGGCTATATCTCCATCTGCCACCACCATGCTGCATGATGTTGGCAAAACTCTTTTCTGCTCCGGGCTTTAGTGTCTTAGTTCTTAAAATGAGGGGTTTGGGTTCCATGGTAAAGTGTGCTGGGACTTAGAGGCAGGAGTTCTCATCCAGTTCTCAAGTCCTGGGATTCCACCAGTTCAGGCAATCACCCGTCATGGTTTGCTTTCCCTTCAAGGACCAGTGGCAATATGGAGAAGGACCTTGGCCAGCTAAGCATCGATGCATTCAGCAGACATTTCTGGGTGCCTGCCTTGTGCGAGGCTTGACTCTAGGTGCTGAAGGTACAGTGGAGACTGAGGCAGAGCTGTGTGCTGGCCCTGGGTTCACACATTCTAGTGGGCAAGGGTAAGAAATCCTGCATCTTCTCCATTCACTTCTGAAGGTGGAAAGGCCAAATTCTAGAGAAAGAGAATGATCTAGGCTCAGCCATCAAAGAAGACCTTGGATGTTAGGGAGATGAGGCCTGTGGGGTAGGGCCTCCAGATATTGCCCATGGACCTGGGCAATTGCTCTGTGGTCAATAAAGGGCTGGGTGGGCATCAGACCCCCAGCTCCCCTGTGTGGCTGTGTTGAGCCTGGTCACCAGGAGGCTCAGACAGGAGTGCCCTTGGTGTGCCCTTGGTGTGCCCCAGCCTATGAGCCTTCCTTCCCACAGCTCACCCATCTCACTAGAATAGGGCAGACCCCTGTCTCCTTCCTTCAGGGTCCTACTTTCTGTTGAGGGGTTAATCTGAGTAGATAGATAAGGGGAGCCAAGGCATTAAGGACTGTGTATGATTCACCCTTTCAAAATAAGAACTTGAACTTAAATACCACATTCGAAGTGACTCTAATGCCCATCGACAGGTTAGGTTTGAGAAGAAAAATCAAGTTTTGCCTCCTGTAGTCAGTTGCCTACAACAATGCCCAACTTCCCTCCTCCTGGGGCCTGAGCACATAGGTGACAAGGCCTCTCTGGAACCTTGCCATCAAAGTGCGGCGAGAGGCCACTGCATCAGTGCTAGAGAGGAGCTTCTGAGAAACGTAGAATCTCAGGTTCCTCCCAGACCTACACACCAGACTTTGCAGCTTAACAGGATTTCTAGGTGACTGTGTGCACCCACGGGTCTGAGAAGCCCTGGGCTGGAATGCCCCTCGGTCCCGAGAATGACAGCACTGGCAGCCCCAGCACTACCACTGCTTGTCTCTGCATTCTGGTTGCAGGGCCAAACCACTCATTAGGAGGCAGAGGAAAGGCGCTGGGCCTCCTGGAGAAATGAGAGCTGCAACTTGTTAGTGTAATGAGCCACAGCGGCTTCCTGAAAGAGTATCCTTGTGAGAAGGGGTGGGCTGGCTAATAGCTGAGCCCTTCTTAGAGTTAGGAATTCCCCTTTCATCCCATCTGATATTTATTCACGAAGGAAATCAGGCCATGAAACAGCATTTGCAATGCTCCGCTAAAAAAAGATCTATAATATGTGTGCAGATCCACACTCCACCCTTCTTAACCTGTTCTGTGCTCAGGAGACTGCACTGCCTGGGCTGCATCCACCTGTCCTCCGGAGGGTCCAGCCGATGGGAAGCCCCGGCAGGGGCTGTGAGAGCAGCAGGACAATGAGGTGGGGTCACTACCTCCCAGGGCAGCCCCTCCACAGGCCATTTTCTTCCAGGTTCTGGTCATTGCTCCCCCACCCACTCCTTCTGTCTGAGGTGTTAGAGCACCCACAGTTGCTGGCCCAGGTATTGAACCTTACCTCATCCAATTCTTCTTAAACTCTTAATTTACTCCTCAGATTACCCAGTTTGAAGGCACCATCTATTCCCATACTGACTTACTATGCCTAGAAAAAAGACTGGAAGGAAACAAACTAAGGGGTTTAGGACAGCATCCATCTTCCCCTTTCACTTGTCATCTGCACATTTTCAGTTTTCAGCATTCCATTTGTGTTTTCTTCAGTCCCCATGTGCACCTGAGCACTCTGGGCTGTGGAAGCTAATTTCATCTCTAAACATTTATCTCCTTCCGTCTTCAAGTACAGTCATGCACCGCATAATGATGTTTCAGTCAATGATGAACTGCATATGCAATGGTGGCCCCATAAGATTAGAAGGGAGCTGAAAAATTCCTATCACCTAGTGATGTCGTAGCCCTGGTAACATCGTAGCCACATGTCTGTGGTGAGGCTGGTGTGAATAAACCTACCGCTCTGCCAGTTCTATAAAAGTATAGCACATACAGGGAAGTGGTGGGGGGTGGAAATGGAGACCACTGCACTCGAACAACAATAAAAAATAAATTAAAAAGGAAAGTATAGCACATACAATTACAGTGCAGTGGAGAAGGGTCCACAGCCCAGCCAGGCCCTAGAAGCAATGGGGTGGGGCTGTGGAAGGGGGTTTTAATCATCAACAGGCTAATTTCCCCTCACTGCCATCAGGGTAGCCTGGGGCACAATCCTACTCTAGCTGCCCCTTTTACTCCCCACCAGTCAGTCCCCTCATGCCAGCCACATCTGTTTCCTCCTCCCGCTGTTCCTCTAACACAGGGAGCTCACCTTCTCCCCACCATCTTGGCCCTGCTCTTCCCTCTCTCAGTGAGGTCCTGTCCCAGATGTCCTTAGAGCTTGTCTACTGCTCACAGCCTTCATCAGAGAGGTGTCCCTTGCCCATCCTTAACATAACCCCTGTGCCTGTCACTTTCTTCCTCCTCACCTTTTCTGTGCCTCAATACCAACCTTGGTACCAATGGGCACTTTAACTCCTTGTTTATTGCATATCTCCTCACCTTGCTGAGAGATATGCAGGGCAGGATTGAGTTGGTATAACACAAGGTGGGCTCCCCCAAGCACCTGCCAGCATTCAGAGAGGGTCCCCTCCAGGATCAGCATGGTATGATAGGTGACCTTCCTGGGGCCACAGCTGTACCTGCAGCCAGATGCTCCTCTTCCTGCCCACCCTCTTCCTGCACCCCTCCACCTAGCCCCCAACATCTCAAAGCCTTAGGGGATGAGGGGGATCTCTGGATGTTTCATCTCCAGCTGTGCCTCATTTAGCCCTAATCTGAGCCTCTGCTATAGGACCAAAAGTTGTTATGTCCCCAAGCCAGTCACAAGTGTCTAAGGCCCATTAATGGAATGGTGCCACCTCTCTGGAACCCGTAGAATCTCTGTGGAAGCTTCCACTTTTCTTCATGGTCAAGGCCTTTGGAGTCACTCTTCAAAATGAAGTTTCTTTCTTTCCATAGCCACAGAAGAGAAACAGACATTGGGATATGTACACCCCTGCTGCTGGGCTGAGTGGGGTCACCTGCAGGGATCACATCCTTTACAGGAAGGCTACATCTTGATCCACATTTCTCTGGGTGGTTGCAGGCCAGACCTGTCATACCTTAAGAGGTCAAAGTCCTGGGTTCGAACAGCTTGCCCACAATCCAGCTGTGTGACTTTGGGCAAATGTCTTTCTTTCTCTGGTTCTTAGTTTCTGCATTTCTCAAAGATGTTCAGGCCCTAACAGTTTGTAATTCTACAAATCCACAGCCTGATTATAGAATCTAGGCTTGAACACATTAGGAAATCAGCTGGACTTGGGGACATCCTAGAATTCTGGCTCTCTGCCATTACTCCGTCTGATTTGCTTCTGGTCAGGCAAATTCTCCCTGAGTCCTTCTCCAGGACTGTTGTTTCTTGGTTTTCTGCCCTCACCCCCTCTGAGGTCCCCGCTGCATCTTTGTACATGCTGGCCCCTTTGTCCTAAATGCCCACCCTTCTTGCTCTGCTGGATTCTGTAGCAGACGCTGCAGGTGGGAGCCCACCTCCCTCCAATCTCACCCTTTCTGTGCACATGAGCCCAGACCACTGTGAGCACCTGTATCTCTTTGCCTGTGGGCTGTGGCTGACCGGTGGCATCTGCATTACCACTGGGGGGAAGGAAATGCTCTCTCTGGTGACTGACAGGAGTTGGTGAAAAAGCACCCCCACTAGCTGTCCATGGAAGATAATTCTGAGGCCTGTGTTCCCCAGGAGGACTGAGCTTCAATCATCTACTGTTGTTGATGACACACCTTTTTTCATTGTCTGTCTTCCCCATCTTGTCTCACTTCTCCATTCTCTTCCAATATTTACTGGGATTGCTTAACAAATAAACCATTTACACCCTGACCCATCCATCCTTGAAGATTCAGGTCACCTGTTTGAAACCCCTCTGACTCCAGCAAGGTAGTTGCTTATGCCGGGGTCTTCTCTCTGGATCTGACTTTTTGGTGAAATTGAGAGGATCCATTCTGGGGTGGTAAACCTGCCCCACTGGTATGAAAGCTCCCAGAGGTCAGGGACCTGTCTTATTTCCGTTTGCACCATAGCCATTGGCCTGATGTAGGATGTCCAATATGAGGATCCAGGTGCTCCCTAAAGTATTTTAGTCTTCCCGGCTCTCTCCACCTTCTAGCAAAACTCGTGCTAGCTTTGCAAAGAATTCCATCAGTTCCAACTTTTTCTCCCTTCACTTTAACCACAGATAAATCTGGGTTCATCTTATCTTTATCCACAGCTACACTTGTTTATCAATATCCTCCAAGCTGATCAACTGCCTATCAATGACTGACACTGGAAAACACACCTGTGGGCTCTTAATACCCATCATGATGGTTTCTGCCCCTCACCCATCTCCACACAGGGTGCCAAGAGCCAGGGGAAGTGTCCCCTCACTGCACCTGCCTCTCTCTTACCCTGGCTCACCTCTCTAGACTCTCCCCTGTCTACCTCATCCCTGCTGTTGCCTTTCCTTCCCAGGAGGGGGTGGGGGAAGCATCTTCAGAGATACATCAACACAATGCTGACCTTTCATCTCATTCACATTGCAGATTTTTGTTTTTCCCCCACTTCAAATTCTCTGAAGGGGAGCAGGAGGCAGACAGGGAGGAGGGGACACTCTGGTTTGAATTACATATTGATCTCTTGAGCAGATGTATCCTGCCTGGACAGCCCGCTGTCTTGGAGGCCATGTTCCTCTCATTCCCAGAGCTCAGCTATCGACCAGCAGCTCCTCCAGACACAGGGGGGCCCAGCCCATATTGCTGGCACTGCCCCTCACCCCACACCCCAGGAATTCTGTCTTTCAGGAATTCAATGCTTCACAAACCTCCTCTCTCTGCTTCGTAAAGCCCCAGACTCCATAGACATGAATCTTGCTCTGCCAGTTGCCTCCCTTCTTTCTCACTGGGAGATAATCCCCTTCTGCCCAGTTCAGTTCCAAGGGCAAAATAAGTTCTGCTGTTCCCTGTCAACTCCACCAGTTCCAGATGGCTTTGAAATGTCTGGTTGCTCCTCTGTACCCAGTCCCTAGAGCAAAAACCGCCCAGAGCCTGCATGTTCATCAACTACATTATTAAACCATCAAGGATCTGCTTCGGGTAGTTAGAGCACTTGTGATCCCTGAAAATGAAAATGTGTTACCTCAGGACCATGGACATACCCACAAGGTTTCCCTTGTCAGACCTGCAGCTTGTCAAGCTTGAGAACAGGAACGGTGGAGGGCAAAGCATAGGACAGGTAAGTTTGGGGTGGGAGGGGACAGGTAGCAGAAGGTTGAGGTAAGGGGTGTGACACCCAGGGATGGGAGCATTTGTTTTTATGGCATCATTCGTGAGAGAATGTGGCCTAGAGGTGGTGGAGGTTGGTGGGGATAGGGAGCCCAGGACCATCTTCTACTTCACTGGCTTTCCTGGGTGGGCACCGACATTGTCACCTCACCATCACTGGCATCACCCCTCCCATACACCATGGAAAACCTGGTAACCCCCAGGTACCCCAGAGTCTCCATCTGCCTAGTTCCAAGTCCCAGCTCTGCAGTGTCACTTTCCTCTACCAGTTTTCCCTGAAGAGTAGACATAGAGGATGCAGCATCTTCTTCCCCCTCCACAGTTGTGTCAAGGTCACAGGCACAGTGGGCTCTTTGGATGTCAACATGAGCCTCTGCCTGCCTGTGTCAGCCCCTCCCAAAACTGGCCCTACTCTGTCTCTCCCTCAGAACAATATCCCCCTCCCTCTTTCTTTCTCCAGAACCCTAGGTTCCAGGACAGCCCTCCTTTGTTCTCCCCACCTTCAGCTGAGAAAGAAACTTCTTCTCCAGAGTTCTGGAAGGCCAGCTTCTGCCCGGCCATCACTGGCAGCAGTGGGCTCTGTGAGAGGAACTCCCCGGAGCGGACAGCCTGCGGCAGCACATATCCATGCTGTGACCCAGCCTTGGGCAGGTCACTGTCCCCTGAGCTTACCTGCCTCTTCTAGTCTGTTGTATATATCAAACACTCTTAGAGCCCTTACCACATGCTGGACACTGTTGTAAGCACTTCGAAAATATCCCCTCACTTAATTCTCATAATAATCTATGAGATCGTCATGCTCTCATCCCCACTGTGTAAATGAGGAAACTGAGGCACAGAGATGTTCAGTGACTTGCTTGAGGTCACAAAGTCAGTAAGTGGTGAGCAGGGATGAAACCAGGACATCTGGCTCTCCAGTTCAGACTTTAAACTTAGACTATATTGCTTGACCCGCAAGAGACTGTCTTATTTAGGGAACAAACTCTAAGTTACACGGTCCCTAAATAGCACCCAGCTTGCTTTTCCCAGGTTAACTCACACATCAATCCCCATGTGTAACTCACACATTTACTCATGCATTCATTCAACAACCAAATGGTCTCCTGTCCCAGAGCACCACTCTGGCTGCTGAGGCCTTTTGAGTAAGGTGAACAATCATAAAATCAAAACATAGATATATGTGTTATATATGATGTATTCAATGAAAATATAATATGTCAGGAGGTGGTAAGTGCAATGAAAAGATAAGGTAGGAGGCAGGGAGTGACAGTGTTGGTCAGGGAAGGCCTGTCAGAGGAGGGGCTATTTGAGCGGAGACTGAGTGAATTGAGGCAGGGAGGCCCTGGGGATCTCAGAGAGCCCTGCAGGTAGCAGGGACACTAAGCACAATGGCCCAGAGATGATGTGTGGAGTCTCCTCACAGGGGTCCCTGTGGGTCCTTACAGTTCTCCCTCCTTAAGGGGCCCTTTAGGAGGGTCATTCCCTTGGTGTGTGTGTATGTGTGTGTGTGGCATGGCAGGGGGCAAAGAGGGGTAGGCAAGTAGGAGGTCTAGAGGTAGATGAGTGTGGAGAGACCTCCCCACAAGTGAGGAGAGCTGAGGAAGGAAAAGCCACCCTTCAGTCCACTTCTGGAAGGTCAGCTACATTAGGAAACAGGGCATCATCTTGAAATCTGCCTTCTCTTCAACGCTTTGAGTCAGATGAGGAGGTTGGTGGGCGGGGGCCCTGGGTCAGGACAGAGAGCTGAGTCCAAGGAGGTCAGCATGAGGGAAAGAGGGAGTGAGAGGAGCTGGAGCCACAAATGTGTGAGATGGAAAAGACCTGCTGGGTCGTGGCATGGGTCGCCCAGGGCCCATGGAGGAGATGTGAGAGCAGGAGAAGCCCTGCCTGCTCATTTCATGCTCTGGTCGAGAGTGTGAGTGGAGATGGGAGCTAGCTGGAATTTGATGGGAATTTATCTAAGGCTTTTAAACATTTCTGCACTCAGGGGCCTCCAGAGAACCACAGATCATTCCCTCCACTGCCTGCCCAGGAGCCACAGCAGTGATGCATCAGGCCCCTGGGCTGCCCCAGTGCACCAAGGGTGAGGGAGGGTAGGCTTCCCCCATCCCTCCTCTCACCCAGGAGGGTTTCTGGCTGGGGAGTCCTGAGGTTGGAAGTGGGCTGCACCTCCTCATATCCCCGCCTGGTGCACCAGGCAAACTGATGTGGAGGGCCATGGCTGGTGCCTTCTCTTCCATATTGTGCCCTACAGAGAGCTGAAGGCCAATGGTGGGGGTAAGCAGAGGACAAGGCCTCTCCCTGTGCTCTCTTACTGGGTCTGTTACGGGGGGCTGGGGCCTTAACTGCTTCCTCCTGGCCTGCAGTCAAGATGCAAATGCTTTTAGCAGGTTCACTTTTTCTTGGAACAGTTGCCTCATAAATTTCTCCAAGATTTACCCAAGAGTACATGGAAACCATTTTGCAACATCATGGAGGGTAGAGGAGGAATGAAATA
Source organism: Tonatia bakeri (assembly GCA_004024845.1). NCBI lineage: Eukaryota > Metazoa > Chordata > Mammalia > Chiroptera > Phyllostomidae > Tonatia > Tonatia bakeri. The sequence goes on along the minus strand of PVIA01006920.1, from coordinate 61,444 downwards.
ATAGTACAGAGACAGTATTGTACATGGGCCTTGGAGCCAGAAACCCAGGGTTCAAATCCCAATTCCACCATTTACCAGCTGGGTGACCTTGAGCCAATTACTTAACCTCTCTCTGCCTCAGCTTCTGCATCTACAAAGTATGGATACTATTAATACCCCTCCAATAGTGTGGTCATGACGATAAAATGTATTAAGATAATCAAAGTGCTCAGATACATGCCCAGCCTACTGGGAGGGGTTGAGGAATATTATTTATTATTTTGCTGTGTGTTTTGAACTATCAGTTTCTCCAACTGATCCTGATGAAAGTTGGGGAACCACTCTTCCACTGACTAGCTATTGTTTCTCCAGCCTGCTAAGGGAAGGGTCCTGGGAAGCATTCAGTTCCTGTTTGTTGTTTATTTGTTCATACATCCCTTCATTCCCACCATCTGCCTCCATACCTTTCCAGAGTCTGCTGGGCTATTCTGTGCAGGTCGCAGTGGCAGATGCTGTGAGAGTGACAGAGAGCTTGCAGCCATGGTAGGCAGGGAGCAAACCAGGTAATGAACACTGTCCGAGTTTCCTCTTGGTGCTGTAACAAAGTGCCACAAACCTGGTGATTTAAAATAACACAGATTTATCATCTTACAGTTCTGGAGGGCAGAAGTCTGAAATCAAGGCATCTGCAGGGCTGCATTCCTTTGGAGGCTTTGGGGCAAATCTTCTTCCTTGCCTTTTTGGTTTCCAGAAGAAGCTTTGGCTCTTGGCCCCTTCCTTATATCACCCCAACCTCTGTTCTATCATCACATCTCCTTCTTTGACTCTGAGCCTCCCGCCTCCCTCTCTGAAGATCCTTCACTCGATCACATCAGCAAAGCCCCTTTTGCCACATAAGGCAACATACAGGGCTGGGGGAATTGGAGGGTGAGGATGCGGACATCTTGGGGACCATTATCCAGTGTCAAACTGTGACACTGGGCAGGCAGTTTATGGGCTGTATCTCATTTTGTGCTCACAACCACCGTGTGAGATGGTTATGATGATGATGAACCTGCTTTAAAAATGAGGAGCTGAGTAAATAATTTGAAGACATTAGTAGCGGAATCAGGTTTCTCAGACACCAGCATCTATATGCTCAGGAACCGCAATAGAGGAGTTTGCCTGGCAGGGGGCAACTGTGATTTGAAGGGAATAAGAATACGCTGTAGTTCAGGGCCAGCTGGAGAGGATCAAGCCATTGGGACATTTACAACAGGCTCTTAAAGACCCGCAAATTAGGAAGTGCTTGTAGGTGGTTTGGGGGAGATGACTCAGCTGAGGGCAACAGTGACTAGGCCGGGCTGCGGAAGATAGGGTGTTAGGCACTGGTCCCCTGTGCGTCTCTTTTCTGGCCCACCCAGCTCCACAGGCTTAGGCTTTCCAAGAATCAAGGGCTGAAGGGCAGAACTCATGCGAAGCCTCTGAGACTCACCCCAGGTCTTGATACTGCTTTACAAGATCACTTCCAAGCGCCCTGGGGGTGGGCCTGTCCTCCACTCCCTGCATGACCACAGTGATTTCCCAGAGGCATTGACTGTCTGACTCGGGAGCTGGCTGTGCTAGAGAGAGCTAGGAAGGGAGTGTCTAGCTGAGAAAGGGAAATTCTGAGGGTCTGTCTGTCCTGTGTCCTGCAGGCCACTGTGGACTCCCTGCCTCCTGGGATCATTGGAGGCTGGCTTGGGCTGCGGCTGTCTGCTGGCCTCAGTCACGGTCACCACTGAGTGCTGCAGCCAAGCATAACCCTCCCTTCTTTGTCCAGATCTCATGGGTGATCCCAGTTCCACACTGCAGGCAACTCCTACAAATGCCTAGAGCCTGTTTCTGTGTTGGCAAAACGCCTTCCTCATAGCAACACCCCCCTCACTGGCTGCTGTGAGGTTGAGGTTAAATGGGAGAGAGTGTGAAATGCCTGGAAATCAGCAAATGCCTCTTCCTCTGGGGGAATTCTTCTCAGGGCTCACCCTGGATGCTTTTTAGTGGCTTTGGTCTTTCTCCCTTCCTCCAAATCTCTGTGCTTCCTCCCTCCAGTCTTTCTTCTTTAGGGAAAATTGAAAACAGCTGGTCAGTAACTTTTAACCCACAATCCCTAAGGAGTTTGCAGCTTACTACCCAGTACTCATCTTCTGCACATTAGTGGGTGAGATCTCCTTTATCTGTTCCTGGACACACACTGTAATCATCCATGTTCTTCCCAGGCTTCCAAAGGTTTAAAGTCCTGAACTTGACATGGAATGCCAAAGGGACCAAGGGCCTGGTGTTATGCAAAGAGCTAAGGTCTGAGAAGGCCTCAGCATATTGCTTGCCCATTCCAAACAAATGCCCCAGAGGACTGGCTGTGAAACACATGAGTTTATTAGGACTTATGTGTGCCCAGGGGTCAGGCTGCTGGTGAAGTCTCCAAAACACAGGCTTTCCCAGTGCAGGGTTATATAGAATACAGAAAACAAAGCAAACAGGGTGATAAATTGTGCATGCAGGGCGGCCGTGCTCACGTGCAAGCTGTATGAGACCAAAACACCAGCCGTTTACAATCCAAGCTCACGTCTAAGAACAGTTTCTTTTTGACCCTTCCTTGACTGAGGAGCTGACAAGACCCCCAGGGTCCCACAGCACACTTCCAGATGGCCTTCACTATATTCCTACAGGGTGGGAGTGGAAGTTGGAGCTCAGGAAGAGGAAGCTGTGTGTTGTCACACACAGTATACATGGGTCTCCTTCAGCCCCATAGGCACTATCTAGCACAGTCCTAGGGGTTTGATAAATCCTGGGAAAGGAAGAAAAGAAAGAGGAAGGAAGGAAGGAAGGAAGGAAGGAAGGAAGGAAGGAAGGAAGGAAGGAAAAAAGGAAGGAAGGGAAGGAAAGGGGAATGGAGGGAAGGAGGAAGGAAGGGAAAACAGCACAGGGTATTTTTGGGCATGTGTGGAAGGAACCCTGCAGCCTTCTGCTGTCCACTGGACCAGGTGATGGTTAGCTACTACCATGCAGCTCATTCATTTAACGAACATTTACTGAGCACCTGATACTGTGCCGGGCACTATGGATGAAATAAAACTAAATAATAGAAGGGGCATGTCCTTAGGATGTCTTCAGTCTATCAGGGAAGTGAAGATCTGAACACAGCTGATTTTCACTCAGGGAACAGGAAGGAAGTAGCACCCCCAAGAGAGAAGCATGGGTCTGAGCCCCAGGGCTCCAGGCTAGCAACTTGGTGCTGTTTTATTATCGACTGGTTTTGCAGAGACAGCAGTAAAGTGAGAAAAAGTGGGTAGGAGGGATGGCTCTCTCTGCATTTACTGTGCCACCTGTACCTCCCACCTCTTGGGAAGGGACCAAGCTGCAGCATTCAACCTTCATTCAGCAAGCTCAGGTAATAAGCTCTCTCAATAGCCCCCTACACACACATTATCCCTAGGTCCTTGTTTTTTTCCACTTCCAGCCTGTGTTCTATGCCAGTAACACTCATGGGTGCACACTCACCCAGAGCTGAGCATGTACACACACACTCACACGAGTGCACATGCATGCATGTTATGTCATCACTATCATTTAGGATGTTAAACTGCAGCCTGAACACAGTCCCCTAGGGCTTCCCCTCTCTCCCTGACAGCTGGCTCCTCCTCCCCACTTTCCCTCTGAGGATCCCACATCTCCACGCCTTGCCTTCTTGACTTTCTGTCCTGTCCCATCCGCCTCCACACTGTGGAAAGGCTATGTGTCCTTTCTTGTCTCTCTGTTTCCTTTCATCTGCATTTTTTCCTCCCTCTGCCTGTTCTGGCTGTCACTGCCTCTGTCTCCACTCCTCTGTGAGTGATGCATGTGCGTGTGCGCATGCGTGCCTGTATGTAACAGAGGGAAAAATGAAGATCACTCCCTTTTGGAGATTTTCTCCTTGGTTTAGTTATGGTTTCCTGCTGAAGAACTGCAAATGCAGTAAAGCCCATTTCAACTGTTGCAGGGAACAGCGATGCATAAGTCTTGGCAGGATGGGCCCAGGATATTTGAATGGGGCAATGAAACTCAGCCTGAGTGTGTGGGGGCCTCACTAGTACATCCACTGCCCCTTCTCACTGAGTAGGCTGGCTTCTGGTTATCCTAGGGTCACATCTTATCATCACAAGGAGAAAGGACATACCAGCTCTGGGCACTGGTGACACCTCTCAACCCAGACAGGTTGACTAAGAGGAAGCAGAGCTCTGGGCACTGGCAGGGTAGGCCTGAGGGCCAGGGAGGGAAAGCAGGTGGTCTTCATTCTTTCAGAACCTGTGCTCTGCACACTCACTTAAATTTCCTCCCTAAATTTAACCCTTATCATACCTCTGAGAAGTCTGTGTGGATTGCTGTAGGGCCAGAGATAAAGACACTGGGGCCCAGAGAAATTAAACATCACTCCAGAGACCACACATATAGTGGGTCATCTGGTCGGTCCAACTCCAGCTCTGCCTGGCATTTTTACCACTCAAAGCACATGCAGTTTCTTGGGAAAAGAGATGCTACAGCTCAGTACCCAGGCACCAACTTTGCATGTTGGCAGTGCTGAGATGAAAACCCCTAAATAAATTCATACTCCTTGCTGGAGGCAGGGGCTTGGGGAGGCCCAAATATGCTCAGGCTTCAGGTTGTCCACCCAGGGCTATGGGTTTTGAACACCAGATTCTGAAGCCTGTCCCCTTTTAAGGAAGCTCTTTATATTAAGCTTTTGACTTTCTAATAGAGTATACATGATAATTTATCTTCTTTCATTTATGAAGAGATATCAGAGTTTTTAATTCAGGCAAAAGAATGTCGGATGCTATTGTGCCTTTCCTTTACTCATTGAGGGCTTTCTATACAAGCTCCTCATAAGAAAGCCTGCTTGACCTGCAGGCAGTTAATGCCCCTGGGAGCAGCCCTCAGCCAATAAAGAAAGGGGACTGGTGGGTAAGTATCACAGCTTTCTTATGTTTCAGGAAGACAACACTGAGGCATGAGCTATGTCTTCCTGAAATCCTCACGGAGGGTGGACCTGACTGTTCCCAAATTAGCCTGGTCTTTGGAGTGCCTTGCTTGGCTTTTTCTTTCTTGTCTCACATTTCCTCTCCACTCTGGTTTCTCCCTGGGATCACCCCATATAATCCTCAAATCCTTGAACTGGGTTTACTTCTGGCAGGCACCCAGCCTGGGACACTCACATTGAGGAGCAAGCGAGCCAGGTTTGTCTGACTCTAAAGCCCAAATACCTAATCATCATCCCGCACCCTGTGTGACCAGGAAAACCATACCCACATACACGCTTGCCTTATGTTGCAGGTAGATGTGCATTATGCTAAATCTACTCTTTCTCTGAAGATTCAGAAAATGCTTAGTGAAGTTACAGGAAACTTAGTTTTTTTTTGTAGTGCAGATCCTTCAGGTATGATTTTAGCATGCTATCTCTCTGCTCACCTAACCAGAATCCATCTGGGGATAAAGAAGGTCAACTATGGATGGATGGATCAGAAGGACATACCTACTTGCCTCCAGGCATGGTAAGCAACTTTATTAGGTTTGTCAAAAAAAAAAAAAAAAAAAAAAAAAAAGGAGCCATTGGCAGGGAGCTTAGTCAGTTAGAGCATTGTCCTGATATGCTAAGGTTGTGGGTTCAGTCCCGGTCAGGGCACATGTAAGAATCAACCAATGAATGCATAAGTAAGTGGGACAACAAATTAGTGTTTCTCTATGTCTCTCCTTCTTCCTCTCTCTTTAAAATCAATAAGTAAAATTTTTAAAAAATGGAAGTAAAACAATACAGAGAAAAGAACTGAGACAATATGAGGGGAAGATTAGGGGTTGGGTTTTTGCTGAATTCTTTTTTTTTTCAGCATTTGTGCCTGGGGAACTTGTAGACCTTGAGGAGAATGTGTAATGTTTTCCACTTGTGTTATGTCTCTATTTGTTTAAGTAAAAATTTGCTGTTACATCAACTGGCTTTGAAAGGTGGGTTTTTGTTTCTTTTTAAAAAATATTTTTTAAAAAGATTTATTTACTTATTTATGGAGAGAGGGGAAAGGAAGGAGAAAAAGAGGGAGAGAAACATCAATGTGCCAGAAATACATCAGTCAGGTGCCTCTTCCACAGCCATAGCTGGGGACTTGGTAACAACCCAGGCATGTGCCCTGACCGGGAATCGAACCAATGACCTTTTGGTTTGCAGGTAGGTGCTCAATCAACTGAGTCACATCAGCCAGGGAGTTGTTTCTTGTTTGTTTGTTCCCTTGCCCCATTTGAAACTGTAGATGGCAGTGGGATTCCAGAGGGAAATGGACAGAGGAACAGGTGGAGGTAGAGGGCATTATTCTCCTGACTACTTTAAAACTGGTGAGGCTGTGCAGAGGCTGCAGTCCTTAATTGCTACATCCCTCCAGCCCCCATCCCCACCACAAAGCCATGCAGAAAGTTACACTTTGAGATAGAAATAAGCCAACTGGTCTTCACCAGGAGACCATGGAAGGAACATGCAGTTGTCAGAGCCTAAGTGAGAATTGCGCAGTCCAGAGAGAAGTGAGGGGAACAGATGAGAAGTGAAGAAACCCACTGTCAAGGCCAAGGGTCCATCACCCTTTGTGAAAGTCTCCATGGAGGAGTCGTTAAAGTCCTCTCAGATGGGAAAAATGAAAATAACTGGAGAGGGGGAGGGAGAGAAGATGATTAGCTTTATTGAAATGAAGCCCCAAATTGTATAGACTACTGGCCATACCCACCAACTAACTTTTTATAGCCTATTAACATGTATGTAGATCCCATCCCCTTAGCTTGCAGCTGTATCTATATCTATATCATCTATTTATATCTCTTGTATGTCATAGTATAGACTTCGGCAGAGCATAATTTTATTCATCTGGCCACTGTTTGTTTTAAGGCACCAACATATATATTCATTGGTTGTCTTAAATAATAACACCTCTCTTCTGATGTTGTTTGGCAGTTGACAGAGGCCTACTAATTTGAGCCCCCAAGAGCTCTAGAATATGGGCAAGAGTGGGTTTGTATCATTTGCCTTTGCTCACTGCTTTTGACTTTAGCAGAGACTGTCCTTGGGATGTCAGTCTCTCTGCTCCAGCATGCTGCTTCACTTGGAGCAGTGAGGAGGCAAGGGAATACCTGCTTGGCCAACCAACTCAGTCTGGACATCAGTCCTGGACCTCAATGGGTACCAGACGGCCATCTTATCTACTATTCGCACTTTAGACAGCCTGCCAAGGTTTCTACTGTTCATACTGGTGGAAATCATCTTGATACTTGGTTGCTGTTCTTTTCATTCCATTCTCTCCATTTATTTGTTTCTATTACATGTTATGCTAAGAACTGAGGATATTGCAAACCCAACAAATGCCCTCTTTTCCTCATGCTGTGGTGTGGAGGGGAAGATGGACAACTGAATAAGCAATGGCAATGAGATGTGGTGACTCTTGAGAAGGAGAAGCACGGGGTGCTTTGGAGAATGAAATGAGGATGGCGTGCGTAGTCTGGGTATCGTCACCGTGAAGGCTTCCTAGAAAAAGTGACGTTTAAGGTTATATGAAACCTGAAGGATGAGTAGGAATTGTCCAGGAGAACTTGGGATGGGATGGTGAGGTTGGGAGAAAACTTCTCCAGGCAGTGGGAACAGCATGGAAAAAACTCTGGCAATGAATGAGAGCATGATACATTTAAGGAACTGAAAAAAGTAAATATAGCTGAAAAATACAGAGCATGCTGTTTGGGGTAGGTGGTGCTAGTAAGACATATAAGAAACTCATTTTCCCATGTTGTGAATCTTATAGTCTAAAATTTTAAAATTTTAAGGGTGAAGACCATGTTTTTTGTCTCTCTTGTGAGGTGAACAGCCCAGGGCTGAACATTAATGCTCGATGTTAATGTCGACATGAATGAATTTATGAGGGCAAAAACTACAGGCATGCATACAAACTCCTAAAAATGCTCATCTTTAATTATCTGAGTTAGGCATTAGCAACAATATAATTTCCTAAAAGGATATGACATTTGGGGTCAACTCACATTTTCATTAATGTTGACCCCCTTGAGCTTGGGGAAAGTATCTTCCTGCTTCTCTGAGAATCTTGCCTTTCACCAGGATTTCTGCCACGTTCTGAGTAAGTGAATGAACCCCCCTGCCTTCCCTGTCAGGCTGTGCTTGGCTATCCTAAGGGTCACATGGACGGTCAGCCCAGGAAGCTGCGAGACCTCTGGATCAATGACTAAAGGCTTAATGAACATTTGGAAATTTGACTTGAGGCAGTGGTTACACAGAGAGCAATGTCAAGGCCAAAGGCTGGATCAGTAAGGGAGCTGATACCGGGAGTAAAATTCATATTAAGTACTTGTAATCCATCTTTCCAGCCATGGACCCATCCTCTGCTGGGATACTTGAAACACACACACGTACACATGTGCACACAAACACACATGACACACCAGTGGATACAGGGTGTGTCTCTTTGTCTTGGGTGTCACAGGATGTTGCTTTCTCTTCCCCTTTGTTCCTTTATTCTACATTTTCACTCATTTTCCCTAATGAAACTATCAGGCAGAACTAATCCAAACATGAGCTTAATTAATCAACATTTGGCAGTCTATAACTACGCACTCCAGTCCAAATTACTTGTGACAACTTTCTTAATACAAAAACAAAATATCTACAGGGAGGCAGTGGCTCTGTCAGCTGGCTGGAGAGCATAGCTCTTCAATTTATCTAATATATTTTAATAAAGTTGCAATGAACATTTAGTCCTCAGGTATGACAGCATTTTGCTGCCAGAAAATGTCATTACTTTATTTTTAACTCAATAAAGAAAACATAAGTGCCCCTGTGGTATAGATGCATTCTTACCAAGAGCTACTGCTGCACAGAGGGCAAGTTCATGCTCCAAAGATGCCTTTAGGTCAGGTGCTCTGACCAACAGGACCCTGGAGCTGCCCAGCCAAGAAAATAAATGCAGCCAGTTAGCTCCTTCTGGATGCTGTGACGCTATTTCAGGGACTGACCTCACAAAAGGAATAAGAATCAGAATAAGAATGATAATCATTTCTGTTTATTTGCTACTTCATGGTTCACAGAACAATTTCCTGCACCTGCCCTCATTTGATCGTAAAATATCCCTAGGATGCAGGTGAGGGAGGGATTCATTCTCTCCTGTGCTCATTTCTTCCTTCTTCGCCAGCATTTCTTCAGTACCTACTTGGTGGTAGGAACTGGGCTGTGCAGTAGAGATCCAGGGATGGGCCAGATAAACATGGTTCTGCTGTGCTAGGCATCTTAATTTACCCCTCCAGGTCGACTCTCCATCCTCATCCACCCTGTCTTGTGCTCTCCAGGATGACCTGTAAGGACTGTATCACCTGGGCTGCCTGCCCCTTTCCTTTTCAGTTAGGTTTGGCTAATGGGGGGCAGGAGCCTGGAGGTGAGAGGAGGTAGAGGCTGAGACATTGCTTTCTCTGGCTCCCTCACTGCTGGGCTGTAAGCTGGCAGGGTCTGCATACCTCAGCCCAGGCTATAGCTCCCATTTATCCCAAGTACAACCACAGCACTCTCCAGGTTTTAGTAACCACTCTCTCCTCCTGGCCCCTCTAGGCCTCGGAGAACTAATGGCTCCACACTCTTGCTCCCTCAAACTCTCAAAATCAATGACCCCACTAGAACACACCATCTGTTTCCTGCCAGGACTCTCACTGATAAACCTAGCTTTGTGTAATGTAGAATCTGGTGCCCATTAACCAAATAATTGCACACATAATTAATTGCCATTGTGATACATGCTGTAAAGGAGGGGTGCAATGTTCTGTGAGACTATACAACTAGATATTTGACTTATTCTGGGGAATTATAAAAGATTTCCCTGTGGAGGTATATTTGAGCTGACACCAGAGGGCTGAGGAGAACTCATGAGGGATTTAGGTTGTGTGGGGCAGCGTTCCAGGCAGAGGAATGGCATATCTGAAGCCCTGGAGGCTGGAAGGAACTTTGTTCATTGGAAGGAGGCTGGGGGATCACTGGTGTGAGTGGAGTCTTTTAAAAAATGGTCAGATATGATAATGACCGAAAACCCTCTGGATCAAGGTGAAGGAATGGAAAGGGCAAGAAGATGGACCCAAGCTGAGATTCAGGGCTGGGATGAGGATGATGCAAGTGAGAGACTTAGGGCACAAAAGAGAAGGAAATATTCCCCCTCAGGGTCATGCAAGTGCAAGGGTCGCCCAGACTTTGACACCTCATTAAAATTTGTGTCCTAGGTGCCTCACCCTTGTCCTGGCCCTACAGAATTCTGGGAATGACACGAGGAAAGAAAGCATTCAGGGGCAAAGATGGAGATAAGAACCAAGGAAGGCGTTCTGAGCAGATGGGCAAATTTAAATAGGGATAAATTAGAGGTAAGAAGCAAAGGAGACAGTACTGAAGTTTGGAAGGCTCTGGGGAGACAGAACCTGGGAGGCTTCTTCACACAGTGTATAGGATGGAGCAGGGCTCTCATTCCTAGGATATCTGTAACCTCGTTTGAGGATGGGAAGGGAGCTTTGAAGGCATCAAGCCTGTGCAATTGTGTTCACCTTGGCAGGGGCCAGGAGCATGGATAGGCAATTTTTATTGCCTGAATATAGCTTGTAAGTAACAGAGTTGGGGCTAGAACCCAAGGATTTTGGCACACAGCCAGTATTCTGGCTAAAAATATTGTGAGCAGCAATGTCCTGAGACCACAGGCAGTCACCTTTCCTGTGCCTCTGAGTTGGGTACTCTGTCATCTGGGCCCTTCCTCATGGGCTGCCAAGAGTTATAGCCAATTGTGATGTCAGAAGGAGACATCCACCCATAGGACTGCCCCCACTTCTGACACCAACTGCAAGTTTGGGACAAGGGATCCTTAAACTCCCTCAGGTTCGATGATCCACTACGAGAATTCAGAGAAGTCACTGAAAGTTGTTATACTCACAGTTCTGGTTAGTAAAGTCAAGGATACAGATTTCAGTCACTCAAACAGAGGCCAGAGACCAGGAAAGGCATCAAACACAGCGTTCCCATTGTCCTCTCCCTATGGACTCAGTGTGACTTTTCTGTCATAGATCTGTGACAGCACACTGGGTGTACTGCCAGTCAGGGATGTGTGCCTGAGCTTTGGGGTCCAGGGATTTTACAGGGCTCCATCACATACTCCCTGGCAGGCTGACCTTTAGTCTCTAGCCCTTTTGGAGGTAGAGCTGATATACCATATGGCCCAGAGCCCGCATCATAAATTATACTTTTCAACTGTCTGGTGACTGAAGTCCCCAGCACACAAAGATATGGCCGTCAGGACATTCCAAGGTCCTAGAGTTCACCTCCCAGTAGCTGAGGGTAAACGCCTGACCCCTCTTGGGTGAAGTTCATTCTCCACTGCCCATCAGGTCTTGTGATGAAGCTCTGTGTGTGTACCTGGTGACAGCTCTCCAGGCCAGTGGGAATCCCTGGTCAGTCTGGGAGCTCATAGCCTGGCTGACTTGCATCAGTTTCTCGGATGAGAGGTGAAGGATCTGGGGGTATTTGATCCAATTTTTAAAAATGTATTTATTGTTTTATTTTATTATAAAATTAACAAATGCATATAGTAAACTTTTCTAATAATACAGAAATTTATAATATAGAACATTTCCCATTGTGTAACATAATCTAGAAGTATACATAAAAAAGAAACTTTGCCCTAATTCAAGAAATAACTATTTCTAAAAATTCGGTTTATATTTGTCCATATTTTCTATGTATATTTTAACATATAAATATATAATTACTCTTAACAAAAATGATATACTATGGTGTTCTGCAACTTGCTTTTCCCCCTTAGGAATATATCATAGATACGACATGGAAATGTCACACCACATATAAATAACCCTTATTTTTCAATGGCTGAATAGTTTTCCAGTGTCAATGTACCACAATTTATTTAATGAATTGCTTATAAATAGGCATGTAGGTTATTGCAATTTTTTTTCTTCTTTTGCAAACAACGCTGCAGTGAACATCCTAGTACATATATAATTGGGCTCTGTGTTAAAATTTCTGTAGGCTAAGTTCTGAAAAGAGAAATTGCTGAGTTAAAGGATACATGCATTTTGCAATTTACTAGATCTTGCCAAACTGTATGCTGAAAGCTGATCCAGTTTGTACATCTACTAATGATGAATGGGAGTACTGGGATCTCGTCACCCTTGCCAGCTGGCTGTTATTAATTTTCTACATAAATCCAAATATTGAAAGTGAAACTGGCATTAAGCTCTTCTCAGCCCTAAAGCTGAATGGCTGCCCACTTCCCCCTCATTGCCCCACAGAGGGAAAGCTCTCCTTGCCCCAGCCCCAACCTGCGAGAGTTAAGTGTTGGGGGGCATGTGGGCCGACCAGGAAAGCTGGACTCTGGGGTAAAGCAATCAAACGGGGGCTTATTTAATATTTTGTTCATGTAGAGACTTGATTTGATATTGAACATTTGAAACTCACTCCCCTAAGCATGCTTAATACCCCATAATTTTTCTTAAGTTAGATATATTTGTTTTCTGTTGCTGTGTAACAAATTACCACAATTTAGTAATTTAAAACATCATGAATTTTTTAATCTCGCAGTTTCAGTAGGTCAGAAGTCCAGGTAGAGGCCATAGCTGGGTTTTCATCAGGCTTAACTCAGGTATGGTGGGGCAGAAATCCCATCTGATTCTGGGGTCCTTGGCCCAACTCATTCAAATGACGGACATAATTTGGTTCCTTGTGGTCTTATGATGAGATCCCTGTGCTCTTGCTGACTTTCTGTTGTGGGTCATGCTCAGCAGTTAGAGGCAACCCCCAGGTCCCAGTCACATGGGCTTCTCACAACAAGGCAGCTTCCTTCTTCCAAGCCAGTGGGAGAGTCTCTCCCCAGTCTGCTAGGAGCGTCTTTCAGTAGTAGTAATGTGGGAGCATCTGATCACCTTTGCCATTTAATGTAAGCCAATCACAGGAATGACTCTCTCACTGTGTTTTCAGGTTGCACCCATACCCCGGGGTGTGGGGGGATTATACAGGTGCTCACAAAACTGGCAGGAATCTTGGAGGCCCACCCCCTTGGCTAACATAGGAAGGATTCTGTGTGTGCTGGACTTCAGGGGAGGGGCTGGGGAGAGCTATAATCCCAGGTGCACTGTCCTTTGGAAAGATAACTATAGTCTCTTCTATTTTTGTCTTTTATGTGGTTACAGTGAAAAGCTCCTAATGGGTCATGCAATGGCACTATTTAGGGTTTCTGCTGGATCTCACCTCCCTTTTTCTGCCTTATCCCTTCACTTAGAGGGATTCACTTAAAGGCCACAATTATTCTGCCCAACTGGGGTAGGTGTTAGATCTTATATAGAACAATCAATTTTTCCTTCCTGAAAATTTGGAACTAGGATTGAGGATATGCATTAGGTGGTTGGATGTACTGAAACTGGGAGGATCTGGAGCCCAGCCTGGAGCAGCAACTTTGTGCCCCATGCACAGAGAGGAAGGAATTCTATCAGGAGAGAAAGGCTGAGAATGGAAGGCACCATGAAAAGAGAAGAAATGACAGGGTCACCAACCACCATGGTTTGTCTAGGACCGAGAGGGCTCCCAATCCACAGGACTATCAGTGCTAAAATCAAAAAGTCACACCAGGATGAGCTGGTCACCCTCAGTAGAGAAGAAAGCCCTGCAGCCCCACAGAAGGACAGAGGAACTTTCCTGAATCCTGATGCTGGTCAGTGCCTGCTCCCAGTGCTGGGAGAAGCCTGGCTGGGTTTCTTTCCCTGTGTGCCGTGGACTACCCCATATCTTTCCGACTCCCTTTTTGTTTAAGCATAATGCTTACAGCAGACAAATTCCTAAAAAGTACACAAATTACCAAAATTGACTCAAGAAGAAATAGGCCTATAACAAGAAATTGAATCAGTTATTTAAAAAAATTAAAAATTGCCCTGCTGGTATGGGTCAGTGGGTTGAGCACCGGCCTGCAAACCAAAGGGTTGCTGTCGATTTCCAGTCTAGGACACATGCCTGAGTTGTGGGCCAGGTCCCCAATAGGGGGTGCTTGAGAGGCAGCCACACATTAATTTTCCCTTTCTTTCTCTCTCCCTCCTCCTCTCTGAAAATAAATAAATAAAATCTTCAAAAAAAAAAGTAAAAAACAAAAAAGTCCAGGGCAAGATGCATCACTGGTGAACTCTATCAACTATTTAAAGCATTAACTCCAGTATTTCTCAAACTCTTCCCCAAAACCCAAGAGCAGGAACACTTCCCAGCTCATCCTATCAGGCAGTAGTACCCTGACACCGGAGGCAGACAAGTCAGCGGGTATCTCAGCGTTGGGGAAACACATATGCACAGCCTATTGAAGACAATGGTGGCCAATTTCCAGCTGACCCAACACAACTGAAGTGGAGACACTGGGCTGGATGTGCATCTGGGACAATGAGCTCTGTTCTGTCCTGAGCCCCCTGACAAGTGCTCTGTGTTTACTATCTTTACTTTACACCCAGAAAACATGTTACTGTCACCTGAGTCAGCTCAGAGTTTGGTGGGGGCCACCGAGGAACCCTACATGTTGAAACCTCCCTGCTGACAAGGAAAAGGACAGGAAGAGGGCCTGGTAGGAAAAGGGTCTGCTGACACTGTTTTCCCAGGGTGAGAAGGGAAGGAGCCCTCCATTTCTCACTGGAGAAGTTAACCTTGGTGACAGGATGACAGAGGCCACAGTAGAACTGGAACCTCCCTTTCTGGGAGAACTTTGCTTCTCCCTTCCCTTCGAGAGTGAACCAAGCAACATGCAGAACTGACACAGGAATGAGGCTTTAAACATGCCTCTGCCCCAGACAGGCACTTGGAAGGATTATGATGCTAAAGGCCAAATGATATCCACCATTTTCCCTGCTGAATATGCCTAAAGCATGAGGGATGCTTGCAGTGCACCCGTGGGTTCAGTGTGCACACACATGTGTGCATGTGTGCATATGAGTACTCACATACACCACCATTCTCTCCTCAGACGTCCCCATATGCTACACCTCCACACTTTAGCCCCTCTCAAAAGATACAGACAAAAATAGGGACCTGGTGGTTCAGAAGACCATAGTTGTGGTGGCAGCCCAATATGTCACCTAAAGACAGAAAGATAGAAATTTTCAGTTGTCAAACCTCCTTTTAGCCAAACCATACCATGCAATCTCTAGACTTGGATCCAGAGCTCCTGCATGCACTAGCTGTGCCATTGGCAAGGTTTTTTGACTTTTCTGAAAGTCAGTTTCCTCATCTGGAATATGGGCAGGATAGTCCCTGCAGAGCTGATACAAGGCTTGGCTGATGTAACATAGGGGAAACACTCTGGAGACTGTAAAGTATATTAGCATGAAAAGCCAACAGCCACAATGGCAAGAACACATTGCATATATCATTAATAGGACAAACATCCAGAATCCTAGGGGATGCTTGCACAGCTATGTCCCTTCATGTACCCTTCTTAGAAGAAGGATCCCTTCTTGGCACCCCAGCATGGCCACTTGACACAAGGAGAGTGCAGTCCTTCCCCACTGAAGCTCTTTGCCTTGCAGCACTGCAGCCTCTCTCCCTGGAGGCAAGACTCTGGCAGGTGTTGTCACACTCCTCTTAGGGATCACACTATTTACAAGTTTATCTCCTCAGCCAGGATGTATGATGTATTTAGCCAGTGTGGCCCTGACTCTTTGCTTCCCAGACTGGCTGCCCTTCTTGAGCACACAGCGTGTTGCTAAGTTGTTACTAAGGGCCCAGGGGTGCAGTTCTGAGAACTAACACAAGACAGCTACCATCACCACCTGGCCCTTGTAGTGCTCAGTTGCCCTTGGACTCACTCAGGAAAGGTGCACTGAGCACCTGCTACTTGCCAAACTCTGCACTGGACTCAAAGGGCACCCATGCTGGAGAGGGAGGTGGTTGTAATGCATGTGCTGAGTGCTGTCAAGAAGTTTGTGAGTCGGCGGCAGTGTCACCAGGAGGGGCTTCACAGAGGACACTCTGGAGTAGGGACTTGAAGGGTAAGTATGATTTTGTCAGATGCAAAGATTCTAGGGGCAAGGAGAGGAGGACTTCAGGTGGAAGGGAGAGATTATGCAAAGACAAGGGGGTATGAAGGATCACGGCATGTTGAGGGAATGGCAGGAAGTTTGTTGTGGCTGGAGCACCAGGTCCATGGGACACTGATATTCTAATGCTTACATGGCTAATTGTCTTTACATGTATCTGCCCTGTTCTTCAACTAGACTGGACACTCCTTAAGGGCAGAGACTATATATTTTTATTCAATTCTATGTGATTCATGTACTGAGAATGTTATATGCAGGGTACTGTGGATTTTTTTTTCCCAAGGAGAGTCAAAGACTAGGTCAAGAGTAGGTTCTGACCTAAAGGGGCTCCCAAGCTGAGGTGGGGGTATACACAACCACCCACTCTAAACCACAAAGCAAAGCAGAATGAACAGAAGCTTGAGTAAAAACACCAGGGGTTTAGGGAGTCTAAAGGTGGGGCAGAAAAGAGATTAATGCTAACCAGGAGGGGATCAGGGAATGTTTATGGAGGAGGTAATGTTGAACTGGCTTTTAAATGTCAATGGGAAAGATGATGGGAAGGTTATCTTTACAAGTGGAAGGATAGGAATATGTGGAGTCCAAAGGTTTGAAAAATGCAGGTCGGTTCTGGAATACTAATGAGACTCCAATGGTACTGATGGTAGACCTATGGGTTGTGAGTCTGTGTGTAAGGCTGGGAGGAATTAGGAAGAAACTAACAACATTTATCCATATATAACATTTTCTGGGGGCCAGACTCTTATATGTATTTACATGTTTTACATATATTAACGTGTAGTCTTTATAGTAGCCCAGAGGCAGATTCTGTTATATTTTCCAAGGAATTTGAGGCACAGAAAGGCAGATTAGCTTGCCTGAGGTCCCATAGCTAGTAAGCAGAAGAGTGGGGATTTGGACTCAGTCATTCCACCTGAAAATTCCATGCTCGGAACACTATACTCCTTGGATGGTGATGATAAAATGTGGCAGATAATAAGTGACTGCCTACTGCTGTTCACTTCCTCTGTGTTAGCAGAGCCTTGAGTTTGTCTGGGTGTCTACCCCTCCCTACAAGATGTAGGGTAAATCTCAATTAGTTTAAATAAATTATGGTAGTCCCATTGTCCTTGCCAGTCCCTGGCTCAGAGAGGGGCATGTAACCTAATCCTGACCAATGAGAGAAGAGAATTCTACTGGGGGAGTTGGGGAAAATATTCTCCACTAATGGAAAACAGACACCCAAGAGGAAATGACTTGTCTTCTCTGCACAATGTTGTGATGTGCAGAAGTGACCCATTGCTCTGCAGCAGTCCAGTTAAAACCAGGAAGGGAGCTAAACCAACATGTTGAAGAGAATGGATTGGAGAGACACAGAGAACTGTCCAAGTAAGATACGTCCAAACCTGTTGAGAGCTTTTATGAGTTTATTTGAACCAAACTGATTACATATGCCAGGGAGCAAGAACTCAAATATTCCAGAGTAACAGTTCTGGGAGAAAGCAAGGCAGGGGTTGGATTATAAGAGAGTTAAGATTATGTGCTCTCTTGAGGGTTAATACCCCCTTCCAGGGTTATTACTTCTGGCATTTCAAAGGTGTGTTAATCTAGAAAACAAGAATAATGAACAGGGCTGATTTAAAATCTTTCACAAAAGAAGTGGTAAGCCTGGGGTGTGACTATGCACCATAACCTGCACAGTGAAGAATTCATGACAGATTGCCCTGTGAGGTTACTTTCCATAGATTTTTTTTTTTTTTTGCATTCACAAAATCTACAGAGGACCTGTATCAAACCACTTATATACCAATCTAGTCCCTCTGAGGCAGGAAATAGAATAGGAAATCCTGAGACATTTCAGCTTTCATCAATCAGCATCTTGATTTCCAAGAATT
The DNA here is from genome assembly GCA_004024845.1 of Tonatia bakeri. Lineage (NCBI taxonomy): Eukaryota > Metazoa > Chordata > Mammalia > Chiroptera > Phyllostomidae > Tonatia > Tonatia bakeri. Next base: position 43,466 of record PVIA01006920.1, on the reverse strand, counting down.
GCCTTGTGACACCTGATAATAATTAGCATTGTGGTTTCCTCCATGAGTAGGCAATCAAGGAGGATTGTGGGAAATCACATTGTAGAAGCTTAACTAAAAATCCTATTAAGCCTGTAACTGTTCAATAGAAGGAAGCCATTCCCTGGCCAGAGGCAGTCCACTGCCGTGTCTTGGGAAGTGTACTTTCCTTAATAAACCTACTGTTTGCTTTGCTTTATAATATCTGTGCGGTCAGTCCAATTCTTTGTTAGTGACCACCAAAAGCCTGGATCCAGTCTCCATTTGTAACACTTCTACTCTGGGGTATCCTATGGGGGGAGATCATTAATCTTTCTGGCTAAAGTCACTTGAGGAGTTTTTATTATTATAATTTTAGCCCAAGGCATCCTCTGATTCTTAAAGGCAGGCTATGAAGGGGTTTCCAGCATGGTGTCTTGTACCCAGCCCATTGCAAACAGAGAGAGAGGAGCCTCCAAGATCCGTACAAATAACAAGTCATAGGTAGACACTCCAGTCTAGCCCTAAATAGGGCTCAGCGCCCTACAACAAAGAGTGACTGAAGGGGTGGGAGAGAAGAGCCAGGACTCTGCAGTTCCTGCTCTAGATTGGCTCCACACTCAACTCACTGCGTGACAGTGGAGAGGCCATCTACTCTGAGTCTCAGCTTCATTATCTGTGGAATGAAGGAGTTGAACTAGATGCTCATTTATGGCCCTTCCAGCTCTCTGGATCTCTGATGAATTGTCATCTGTCTGAATCCACAAAGTTGATTTACTTAAATAAAGTTGTAGATGGTGGCAGCTAAAGTTGGGGTGGTGGATAGGCAGTTTATTCCAGTGACAGACTTTGTGCCATCAACACTGGCAGAGATGAATGTTTCCTCTACAGAAAGGGAGCAGAAGGATTTGGGATTGTCCATTTTCACAGAGATCAGGAAGAGACAATAGGGAGATAATGGGGTTGAGGTGACTTGCTCACCACACTTGCTTGGTGACTCACTTTGGGGACCATGCAGAGAACACGGTTCCCTCTGTTACAGGGCAGGGGTGGGAGCGGGTGGGCAGGCAGGCACTCCAGAGCCAGCTGCTGCCTCTTTGATCCCTCTGGCTAAAGTTTCCTGGAAGAGGAACAGCATCTCCAACTCTATGCAGCCAGAAATACTGGATTGCCTTAGGCTGTAACATCTGCCTTATGTTCATATCCAAAGCAAATACTAGACTAAATTTTAAAATGTAAAATATTTATTCAGAGTTCCTTCTTATCTGTCTTTTTTTCTTTTGCCCTTATGTCCCTATTGGACTCAGTTGCCTGACATTCCTGACATTCCCACCCCTGCCATTCTACTCTGGATGAATTCCCCTAGGCCTGTTCCTCCTGAACATGCTCTGACATCACCTATTCCTGTTTTAAATCCCGATCCACCCACACCTCTGTTTTCTGAGTGGACTGGTCTCAGATAAGTGCCACAAAGGCAATCAAATTTAATGAATTTGCACTGAAATGTGAATGACTGCTGGCTCTTTGCTAAAACTATCTTTTCCTCCCAACCTCCCTCCTTCTCTTCTTTCCTATTTTTCTTCTGTCCTTCCTTTTAGGAAAAAGAAAGAAAAAAGTTTTAATGAAAACTTTAATGAAGTTTTTATGAACACTTTCTTTTAAAAGTTTACTACATTGAATTAATTTCTAATTGTCAAAAATGTTGGATACCATAACAAAAGTAAAGGGATTATTTTTTGGCAGGAAAAAGAAATTTGGGAAGAGGTAGACACTGGGATGTGTGAATACTCTTAAAAGTTCTTTTTTTTATTGATTTGAGAGAGAGAGAGAAGTGACAAAGATTGATTTGTTATTCCATTTATTTGTGCATCCATTGGTTGATGCTTGCATGTGTATGTGCCCTGACTGGGGATCAAACATGCAACCTGGGCATATTGGGACACCACTCTTACCAACTGAGCTACCTAGCCAGGGCATGAATACTCTTTCATGTGTCTATTTTTTGTTAACCTTACAAGCTTCCTATATAATCAGTGGATAAATGTGGCTTCTGGAAGTGGTAAGGCCAGCACACTTAACCTGACAATGCTAAAAATACCTCCAAATTGACATACACACTGGTCTGGAGGTAGAAGAAAATGGGATTGGGTGCCTGTGATACATATCATGAAAGAAAAAGGGATGAAAATGTGGTAGACTCAGTTTGTCTAGGCTGTGCTGAGATTTGGACAGACCTCAGGGATTATCATCATAGTGAGCATGATCAGCTAGCAACTGTTCTAATGGTTTACATGTATTCACTCACTAATCTCCAACACATCAGTGAGGTAGGCACTACTATTATCCCCATTTTATAGATGAAAAAACAACGACGGAGAGCTCAGAACTTTTTCAACATCAGACAGTAGCAGAGCCTGGCTTTAAATCGAGGCACTGTGGGTCCAGAGTTGTGCTCAGGACTGTGCTGCCCCTTCAGACCTATGATAAGAGTAGAATTTCCCCTCATGTCCTTACCCTTATTCTGGTTATTGGTGGATCAGGGGCCCACCTTCATCTGTATGTTTTCTCATTCTTCCCATCAAAATAACCCATCACATGCTGTATCCATCTGTCTCTCAAAATAAAAATGTAATTAACCAATGTCAAGATACAAAAGGTGAGTATTGTACTTTTTAATTAAAAATTTTCAATGTAAGAAATGTCCAAAACTGTAAGAATTTTTATGAGTTTATTTGAGTCAAGCCAACAATTGCTGGAAAGCAAAATCTCAACAGATTGGGAAAATGCTTCAGAAAATGGCAGTTTTACCACTTATTTTCTACATCAGAATCAAAGGGGAAGACATAAGAAGGTTACACACAACTTATTGGTGATAGATGAGGAGGAGAGCAGAGAAAGCAAAGGTGGGGTGGGTTGGGGGGAATCTCTGGGGTTGAATAAAAATTAGAAGGAATACAGTAGATACTTCTTTTAGATTTGTGGGTATAGGATAGTCAACAGTTAATAATTTACATGACTTTGTGGTCTCTGCTCTGGTTGGTGGATATGCTTTAATTACTTTGATATTCCAAAGGTATGTTAATAAGTATGTTATCTTAGATGGAAAAAAAGACAATAGACAGATTCGGTTAAGGTAAAGATTGGTTGACATTTGTTAGGGAAAAATATCGGCCTAGGACATGGCTACCTGCCATAAACTGCTTTTAGTTAGACAGTTTTAATTTTAGACCATCTTATGTGGTTACTTTTGGTCTCTGAGTTCATAAGGCCTCCATGTAGGTCTCCCTTGAGCTTGTCAGGTTTAGTATGTGGCCCCCTTTTTGTCCACAATTTTCTGCTTGCTTGCTCCACCTCTAGCAAAGTGCTAAATACTGTGTGGAGTAAAAAGATCAATGCTATATGGTTCCTCCCTCAAGGAGCTCATAGTCTAGTTTAAAAGATCAATGTAAATAACTATAATGCTGCATAGAAAGGAATGTGAGCCACAAAAACAAGGAAGAGGGAGAGATTGTAGCCTGGGGCTGTGCTCTGGAGGGGAATGAGGTAGCTATGAGCTTGACTTTGAAGCTCGAGCTGAAGGAAAGATCAGTCCTGCTGGCAGAAACATCATGAGCAAAGGCCTAAAGAAGCAAAGTCATAAGCAGATTGGGGAAACAGAAAATGGGAACAGACAGCAAAGAGTAGGGGTTTATAGGGAACTGTTTCACATGTTGTGGCAATATAGCTCAGCACTCAAGAGGCAAACCAGTGGGGAGCGAATCAGCACACAGGACCACGCCCACAGATAGGTTTTCCCGTGGGGAATCAGGCCTGCATTGTACCTAGGCTGCTATGAGGCTTGCTTTTGCTAAAACTCTCTCACCCTGAATTGAGGCAGCAAAGGCTTACTGCAACTTCCTCAAATCTGAGCTAAATCTCTCAAGTATGAAGGGTTAACAGTCCAACCAATTTTCCCTTTACATTTGCAAATGTCCTCCTTCTTTGATGTAATTAGCAACATCCTCTCCTTTGTTGTCTGCAAAAGGTAACCATCTAATTCGAACCTGTGCGTAGTAAATGAGGACTACCCTCCATGTACTATACCCAGGAAAACAATAAAAGCCTGTCCAGGCAGGGGTTGGGCCCTCTCTCTCTGACTTAGAGAGTGGCTGTGCCATCCCTTTTTTCCCACAGGACTTCTGTAGTCCTTGTGTATTTGCTCATTAGGAGCCAAAACGTACATGGATCCTGCTGGCCAGGATCCGCCACAGGGGTTGACTTTTGCCCCCAAATGATGTTTGTGTACATACTGGAGACTGAGGGGGTTGGGTTTTACCTTCTAGGTGCTATATGGACAATTGTGCAGTGATTTCTGACAATAGCACTTTAGATCCTTGATTTCTCAAAATAGGTTCCCCAACACCCCCGGGGTTACTCAGCAATGTGCTGGACCAAAGCCACAGGGTGATCATTGTGCATCTTCTTGGAGCAACATTTTTATTTGATGGATGGCACTTCAAAAATTTACTTTCATATGGAAACAAATATGGGTAAATTATGGCCATAGAATGCAACATTTGCTATTATTTTTCAGCTAAAATAAGAGCCTTCAGATGGACCATTTGGGGCTGCATTTGGAACTAACAGAAAAAAAAAAGAAAAAGAACAGTCAAACTATTTAACAACCAGTGTGAGCAGCAATCACTCATAACTGAAGGGTTTGAAGGGCCCAGTAAACCAGAGGTTAACCCTTTAGTTGCTGGATTGTGGAGAAGACTGGAGCCCTGAGGGAGAGGAAGGGGCAGCAGCCAGGGAAAGCAGTTGGGCTCTGGACAGCATGCATTTACCAATGGGGAAGGAGGTGTGTCAGTATTTTAGCCACTGGCTGGATATTTGTCCTGGCTACCCTCCCAGCAGCCCCAGGGAACCCACTGGCTTTCATCTTTCATGAAGTCAATGTTGTGGGAAACTTGGAGGACCAACGTTTTGTCATGGGCAGCTCCATGTGGGACTTAGGGTTCTCAGGGAAGGGGAGAGATTTTCAAGGGTACAGAATGGTTCTGGGGGCCCCCAAATAGCCACAACATTCAAGTGACCATCTTCTTAGCACTTGCTGATGGCCTGGCCTGCCTGGTCTATCCAATGCTAGTACAGCAGGGGAGTTCCCTTCTCTGAGCAGCGTCTCCCACTCCCCACAGCCTTCCTATAAGAGAGGAAAGCCCGCTGCACCAGAGACTCACCCAATTTCACTTATAAGTATTTTTCTCACAAGTGCTTTGGAGAAAAAAAAATCATCCAGACTCTTAGCAATACATCAAGGATACTTGAATGCATTTGAAATATAATGAGTATGCAGCCATAAAAGACATGCCTCATAAGAAGCTTTTGAAAGAAGAAATAAAACAAATGATCCTGCCTTTGCATCTTGTCTCTCAAAAGCAGCAATGAGTCCCTTGGTGCTCTCCCCAAATCACAAACTCAGGTATAAATTACAATTAGTAATTAGATTCCTGAGTGGGAAGTACCATAGTTAATGTTAAGCAGGCAAATCCTCCACCTTTAGCTTAGCTACTTCAAGCAGTTCCTGTCTCCCTAGGATTGGCGAGGAGACAGAGACAGGGCCCTTGCCACTTGGCACAGGGATAAAACAGGGAAATACTCCATTCCTTTCTCTCAGCCCTTCTTGTGGCCAGAGTTGGCCAGGTGACCCAATTTTGGCCAATGAGATATAAGGAACTGTCTGCTGGGATTTCTGGGAAAATGTTTCTTCTCTCCCCCAGAAGAAAAGAGGATAAGAGGGTGCATTTGCCTCCCCCACTTACTTACTGCTTTGGGCACTGTCATGTGATGTGAGGATGTGATGCTGGGAACCATGGGAGCCATCTGTGAGCATGAGTGGAGACATGGTTGACTCACTGAAGATGGGGGGGCAATGGCCTGGGTCCTACATAATGTGGACGAGCTTCTGCTTCACACCAGACACCACCTACCTCTACACATTTAATTATAGGATTAAACTCCTATTATTACCCACTTTTAGTCATGTACTATTTCTTTTTTTTAAAGATTTTATTTATTTCTTTTTAGAGAGGAAAAGAGGGGGAAAGAGAGGGAAAGAAATATCAATGTGTGGTTGCCTCTCACATGCCCCCAAGTGAGGACCTAGCCTGCAACCCAGGCATGTGCCCTGACCAGGAATGGAACCAGTGACACTTTGTTTTGCAGTCCAGTGTTCACTCCACACACCAACCAGGACAATGTACTATTTCTTGTAGCCAAAATCAGCCTACTTAAGATAATCTAGGCCTTGTTGCTGTAACACATTGATTCACAGATCTCAGCATATTAAACACAAAAGGTTTATTTTCCATTCTCTTTAAGGCCACTGAGAATTGGACAGCCCTCCACCTTGTACTTATGTCAAAGCAGCACCTGAGGTCAATGCTGTGTTAGAGGACAGGCCTAGAAGTGGCTTCCATCACTTCTGCCCACATGCCATGGTCTCTGCCCAACCTAACTTTATGGAGTCGGGGGAGGGATGGAGGAAAGGGAGGGCTGAGAAATGAAGTCTCCCATGGGCACATACAGCACTGTTTCTGCCACAGTTCTTAATTTATACACTGTCTTGTCTATCCTTCTTCCATCAGTAAGTAGTTCACTTATTGAAGGTATTCATTGAATTTGCTTGTGACAGGTGAGCAACAGGGAATATAAAAGGAAGACTTGGCTATCTTAGACACCACCACATCCCCAGTTCTCAGAGCAGCCAGCGCATAGGAGACACTGAGTAAGGTACATATAATATATGGAAATATGCACATATATTAATATTAAATTATATTAAGATATACATTATATCAATATATAGTTAATATGTATTTATACATATGTTTTCCTCACCTGAGGATATATTTATTGCTTTTAGAGAAAGAGGAAGGAGGGAGAGAGAGAGCTGTATGGGTGTGAGAGAGAGAACATCGACTGTTTGCCTTCTGTGGGTGCCCCAACTGGGGACCGAACCTGCAACCTAGGTATGTGCCCTGACTGGGGATTGAACCCACAAACTTTTGGTGTACCAGACAATGCTCCAACCAACCGAACTGCACTGGCCAGGGCTATATTAATATATTTTAACCCCCAAATCCTTCCTGACCTCAAGATAGCAGCCAGCTGAAGTACCATGTGGCAGGCAGGCTCACAGAGGCAGCAGCACAGTGCTAAGGGTGGGGCTCAAAGACACACAGATAGCTTGGCCTGTAGAAATCAGGGAAGGCTTCAAAGAGGGGACAGCATGTGAGTAGGGATTTAAGGATTAAGATTTATTTTCTGAACAGAAGTAGCGGGTGAAGTGGGAAGTCTGGGAACCTCAAAGAACACATGCAGATGCATGGCCCTGTGAACAGGCCTGGCTGATAGGGGCATAGCCAGGAGAGCCTCTGTGTGTCTCTAGGTCAGGGAGATGATGTGGACAGGCAGGTTTTAGGGGTGAGGGCAGAGGATCTAAGGCTCTAAGGCAGAGGTTTTCAATTCCGGCTGCATATTTGAATCACTTGGGTCATTTAAAAAAACTCCCAGGCTCTGCCTTCCCCACCCCCACACTCCCACCCAATTAAATATGATTTTCCCCTCGGCTAGAGTCTGGGCATCAAACGTTTTAAAAGCCCTCAGGTGATTCTAATGGACAGCCAGGGCTGAGTGCTACTGTTCCAGAGGTTGGCTGGGAACAAGTTTGTTTGTCCCAGAAATTGAACCTAAGTCCTGTAGGAATATGCCTGTTCTCTATTCCCTCACTGGCCTCAGGCTCCTAAAAGTCTTTTAAGATCAGGTTGGAGGAGAAGAGAGTTGCCACAATATTTCTTTGTCATCATTTTTTCTTTCATTCATTATTTTTTCTCTGCTGGGTGGTCCTCCTTTTCCCCTTGCCTGTGGTACCCTGGGCTCTGAGAGCAGCTGTGTTGACAGCTGGCAGGAAATTTCTGACTCCGGAGACTTCTGAGACAGTGACAGGGCAGATGCCAACCTCTGTTCCTGAGTAAGTACCAGGTTTAGGGAGACCCCTCCCCACTCAGAGGTGGCCCCTAGGCCTTACTCAGTGTACAAACAACCTCGTTTTTCACGCAGCCATCCTGCTTTGTGCCCCAGATCCCTCAGACCAGCCACTGGCAGAAGGATCCCTGTAAGACTGACCAACACAGTGTGCTCTGTGTTTGAGCATTTATTCAACAGCTATCTCTGTTGGTTCTCCCATTCGTTAGAATCTGTCATCCCAATGTCGTCTTTTCTCCTGCAGCAGCTTCTCTGGGAGATTTGCCCCCAGTGCACATATTCCCAGAATTCAGACTCATTTTACTACCAGCCCACAGTGAATCTGCTGCAGGCAGTGGGAGAGTGCTTTCTGAAGCCAATTCTGTCTGCATTTGCTGTCAGGTGGGCAAATGGCAGCATCTTGGCACCTGAAACCTATTCTGGAATTAACTCATTGGTCCTGCCTGTTGCAGGACGGATGTGAGACTTCAGTTCTGAGACAATGTCATCAATTCTTCTCACTTTACCTCCTCCTCTGTTTGGATTTCCGGTTTTTGAATCATCTTTGTTCCTGCATTCATTCATTCAGTCGACGATATGCGGAGTGTCTACTACCTCCCAGGTGTCTGTTCAATGCTGTGAGCTGGGCATGCTGAGGTAAATGGGTCTATATTCAAGGAATTTTTAGTTTAACAGGAGCTATTACATGGTGAAACCAGCACTAAGTGAGCTCTGTGACAAGAATATGGTGACCACTGCAGAGGACAAGGGGCTGTACAGTTAATGGGCTCTGGTCTTCTCTCTTCAACTATGGAGGGTTGTATATCATATACTAAAGTTCTACTTAAGATCTTGTGATTTTAATTTTATGTGTCAAATTGGGTGTGCCACAGTGCCCAGATATTTGGTTAAACACTATTCTGGATGATACTATAAGAGTATTTTTTAGATAAGATTAACATTGAAATTGGTGGACTTCGAGTAAAGCAGATTGCCCTCTGTAATGTAGGGGGGCCTCATTCAATCAGTTGAAGGTCTTAATAGTACTAAGGCTAACCTCCCTCAGCAAGGAGGAATTCAGCCAGCAGACAACCTTCACACTTCCACTGCCACATTGGCCCTTTTCTAGCTCTCCAACCTGATGGCCTACCCTGCAGATTTTGGACTTATCAGACTTTATAGTCCACATGAACCAGCTCCTTAAAATAAATACCTTTCTCACTTATTTATCTGGTTGGTTCTGTTTCTGTACAGAGCCCTGACCAATGCACATTTCATCTGGAAAATATTTACCTGCTGAACAGATCTTTAAACAGTAGCAGGCTAGAAGATCCCAAGGTCCTTTGCAGTTCTGCTAGTTTATGATGCTAGGTGTTCACATCCAGGCTTTAGCCCACTGTCCTGCCTCACTCTGGCTTCTTTGTCCTTCCTCTAACCTTTGCTGCCCCTCTGAACCTTGAATGTAGCTTCCTCCCTGGTTTTAGGCATCTGCCTGGTTTGGACCTTTGTTGTCTGGGTCCCGAATTAATAGCAATTGTAATTTAAATAGTAATTTATTGTTTTCAAAGTGTGTTGCAGACATTATCTCATTTAAGCTTCCCCACACCTACTTTACAGATGAGAATGTTGAGGTTAGGATGGCTTAAATGACTCACCCAAGGTTACACAACTAGTAAATAAAAGATACAGAGAGCAGTGTCTTTGGATTAAAAATTCCCAGTGTTTCCCTCTGTACCATGCTGTCAGCCCATTTAATTGGGTCCACCAGAAAACTCTGGGCATTTAATATTCCTCCAGCAGAGGGGCTTTGGACACTTTACCCCAGGGAGCAGAATGGTCTGCTCCCTGATTTCCAGAATGAGCAGGTGGAAGGCTCTGGAGGGAATGAAAAGTGACCTCAGATGAACTGCAGCAGCTGCTTGTCAAGTCAGCACCCTCTGGAGTTGGCCAGGTTTCCCATCTTTCACTGGTGGAGTGTCTGTGATTCATGGCAATGTGGAGACTTTACAAGCCTGTGATAAAACAGTAATCGTCAGCTGTGAGTCTGACATGAGATTATGGAGCTGTGTAGTTGAAATGAGTTACTGTGCTTGCCTGAGTCTGTTCACATGATGGTAGCACTAACTTAGTGCTGTAGGTACCAGTGGCTGCAGGGCTCTGGGTGGAATCTTGCTAAGACCCCTTTCCTGGGTTGGGGACTGGGGTGGGGTTGGGGCTGGGGGCAGCAATAGTGTCCAAATGCTTCTGCCTCTTTGTTGTAATAGCAGGAGCCCTGCTGTTGCTGTGTGTGTGAGTGTGTATGGGGGACCTCAGAGGCAGCGGGCTGAGTTAGCCATCCTCCCCGGTTCATGGGGATGCCACCTTTGTTTCACAGGCCCCACTCAATCTGTGGGCAAATTCTTCAAATTATACCCAGACTCTGTCCATCCCTGTCTCCTCTACCCCCACTCCTGCTCTCATTCTGGTGAGAACAGCTTCTGCTGTGCTGCAGTAGCCTCCCAGCTTCTCCACTCCACCCTCCCCCCTACGCCTCAGCTTACTCTCAACACAACAGCAAGACTGATCCCAAGAAAAGTTCAGTTTCTTTTCTGCTCAAACCATGCATGGCTCCCCATTTCCCTCAGCGTGAGAGCTGAAACCCTTACAGTGGCCTATAGGGCTGTGTGGAACAGGGTCCCTATCACTCCCTCCCCGCCTCTCCCACCCCTTGTCACGTCCACTCACTCTGCCCCAGCTATGGGGGCCTCCTTGCTGTTCTCAAACATCAAGCTTACCCCATCTCTTTCAGACTTGGACATAAGCTACTACCTCTGCTTGAAAGCTCTTCCCCTGATCTGGGCTGGTTCCCCTTGACCCTAGTGACCTGTCTGGTCCCAGCCCCTTCCACCGCTTGGGTTTCTGCTGCCAGTCTCAGTCACTCTGGGTCAGGGCTTTTGGAATCCCAGTCAAGCAGGTCCTGAGTTCTGTGAGTGTCCTCTAGTCCCCTGCACTTCAGGGCTGTGGGGTCCTGCTCAGGATGGCAGCACACTCACCCACATTGCTGTCCCTCCCCGACCCACTAGGGGCATTTTAGAGGAGCTTTTCCAGTCGAAGGCTTTCTTTTCATCCTAAAAAGGGAAATGGCTTGGCTTAATTTAATTTGTTTAATATTTCTGTAAAAAATGAGGTTCAATTAAAGAAACCCAGAAAAACCATAATGTTCATTTAACAGAAGAGTGGAATTTGAGTTCCACAAATACACTTTTTCTTTCGTTTTTTTTAAATGCAAATTCAGCTAAGTGAATTACTGATCTTTATTAGATGCTTTAATTACAGTTTGTTAATGGAAATATTACTGAAATTAAACTCAAATATATTAACCAAGGAAAAAGTTATGTGTCACTAAAATAACTAAATTTCCAGACTTTGTCGATATGGTCAATTGAAAAAGCACCTGAGAAATTAGCCCCTTAATTTTGATAGAGTGACAGCCTTTATATGCTGGGCTGGCCTCTCTGAGGCCTGCGATGAACAGATGCCAACCTCATATGACAAAAACTTCACAGACATGGGCCAACTCTGCCCACACACATGGATAGGCCCTGCACAGAGGCCCAATCACCAGAGTGAGCCAACTCTGCAACATCTCAACAAGCTCTCTATGTACAAGGGTACAAATGCAACCCAAACCCATGCACTAAATAAATTGCCCAGTCTGCAGATGCTGTATGTGAAAATTCAGAATCTCTCCCTGTATTTTTAAATATTTTTAAAATTTTATTCATTTATTTATTCTTTGATTCCAGAAAGAGAGGAAGGGAGAGAGAGAGAAACATCGGTAAGTGGCCTCCCAAATGTGCCCTGACCGGAGACTGAATCTGCCACCCAGTCATGTGCCCTGACCGGGAATTGAACCCGTGACATTTTGGTTTCCAGGTGATGCTCCAATCAACTGAGCCACACCAGCCAGGGCCCTGAATTTTATGAATGTCAAAATCTTCTTACATTTCTTCTCCTTGAACACATTTATATGCCACATAAACAAGATGTGGCTTTGATGAAGCAGGCCACGCACCCAGGACTTTCCTCCGTGTTCTGAATGTCCACTTCCCAAGGGACTGGTGGGGATGTATAGCTCCTTTCTTCTCTACTTCCTCCTGGTAGCCTCTTTGCAGTGGTGCTTCATGCAGCTGGTTACCTATCTGGGAAACAGTGATTTTCCTCCAGGGCAAGACAGTCTCAGGGAATGAGCTAAGTACCATGTACTACTGGGCCTCATGTCTTAAGCCAACTTGACTCACTTGACATGAACGTGGGCCTCTTTTTCACTCTGACTAGCAGAACAGCTTATTTCCCCCACCCCTAGGGGCCATTCTGTCTTTTCAAATTGGGCTTCAAGTGGCACTTTCAAGTTTCGAATAAAAACTACCCGAGATGGGGCTGCCTTTTCTGCCTGTTACAAAAGATAGTTGCAGTGTGAATTTTTCAAGCCAGCTTACCTGGGCTGGAATGCCTGCACCCTCACTTACTGTCAGCATGACCTGGGGAAGTTCATTAACCTCCCTGAACCCCAGTATCTCTAGCTCTAAGATGCGATAATTACATCTCTCCATCTCTCTTAGTTCTCCCCCCAGCTCATAAACTTGCTCAGTGTTCCTCTCCTAGGCACATTCTTCTTTACTCTGTGCCCTTTCTTTTCTTCTCCTCTTTCTCCTAAATCTCTAGACTGCCTCCCTAGGCCCATGTCCTCATGTCCCATTTACTCCACATCAGTCAGTGTTCTAGTGACAAGTTACAGAGCCTACTCCAGCTAGTTTGAGCAGAAGAGAAGTAAATAAAGGGATCCCAGAGACCTTCCAGAAACTCTGGGAAGTCCACGCAGGAAGCGGTGCCCACAGCCCTCCAGTGGTCTACACTGGAGGCTCTCCTAACCTCAACTGCTGAGTCTTGAGATGTGGCTGGCACCGCTGCCCATTGACTCTGGCCGCAAAAAAAGTCTGGAACTGCTGAGCCCAAACAGGACACCCTAACTAGCAAGTAAATTCCATGCAGCACCTCTTTCCTCACTTTGCTCTCTTCTGCACCCAGGGTCTCCCTGGTGTGGCTGATTGGTGGAGCCCATGTATGTGGCTGTGCCACAGCAGAACAGGCAGCTGGGAAAGAGAGGCTTCTTCCTCCAGGTGCAAGATAAGAAATTATCATGCATAGGAAGGGTGTTCAGTGGATGCTGGCAGAAGAGATAAGCATTCACCACTCACACTAAAGTGCTCTGGGGAGACCACCATTCTGGACAGCTTCTCTTTGTCCCCCGTGTGCACTGTCTACCTTCTTCCTGTTTTCTGCCTCCAGAGGCTGACCTGGAGGACCTACTCTACCTTATGCCGCATTTACTTTCTGCTTTCCAGTTGGGTATAGGCAACAGAGAGCCTTGTCTGGAGAATGGAGGGCTGAGAGTGAGGTCAGGGAATTTAGCTCTCCTACTCTATATTTGTGGGGTCTCTCTAGGCTGACTGTGTCCCTTCACCAACTTGACAAGCCTATTAGACAGGTCTCTTCACTCAGCCCTCCCTGTCTCCCTGTTCTTGGTCTTTTGGTCTACATTGGTAACTGTTCCTGCTGCCCCTCCCAGGTCAGTGAACTCTCCTGAGACTTTCCCTGAACCATGCCAAGACCCTTAATTAAACTCTCCTGAAACCAGCCAATTTAAGACTGTCATCTCTCTTCTGTCAGGACCCTGATAAGACAGCCATAATGACCTCCATGGTGCCAAAATCGGTGGATATTTTTCAATTTAAATAATTTTTGACCTCTTGGCTGCATTTGACCTTAGGGCTACTCCTTCCTTGATACCCCTTCTTCCCTTGGCTTCCAACTGCCTGGCTGTATTTCATTAGTCCACTTTCTGAGCATGGCCATTTCCTGGAGTTATATTTATGAATTTCCCTTCTTTTCTCTTGACATAATCTCTGTAGTTAAGTTCAGCTACTCTCTCAGTTTTAACTCCATCTTTTTGATGATGACTCCCAATTCTATATCTCTAGTATTTCCACTGAGCTTGATTGTAAGTATTCACCAGAAACATGAATGTCACTTGAATCTCATCAATCCAACAAAACCAAAACTGATTTACTACCCCCTGTCATTAACCTACTTCTGTCTCTGTGTCCCAGATCTTAGTTAAAGGCAACACCACCTATTCAGTCACCCAAGATAATAGTCTGGAGGCCGTTGGTTTCTCCCTTCTCCCTCCCTGGCTTTTTTTCCAGCTCTTTTCTAAGTGTTTCTTGACCCCGTCCTCTGTTCTCCAGCCCTACTCTCAGTGCCTTGATCAGAGACCTCACCCTATCTTAGGTGAAATCTAACAGTCTCCTCCTTCCCAGTCTCCTGGGTTTCATTTTTATCCAGTGAAAACCATTACCCTCCTTACAGTCAGAGTTATACTTCTAAAGTCTCCCTGGTATTAGATTCTGCTGAAAGCTCCTTGAGTCCGTGCTCCTTAGCCAGGGCCACAGCCTCTTATGGCCTCATGCTTGTCCACCTCTTCAGCCTCATTTCATGCCACTCCCTGTCTCTGAGGGTATACTTTAATAAACTGATCATCTTATAACTCTAAACACAAACCATGCTATTCCATACCTCCATGGTCTTGCCTAGGTGATTTCCTCTACCTTAGGGTGCTGTTTCCCCCTTTTCTCCCCATCACCTGCTCAGCCTTCAAAGCTCAGTTTCTGTATCTTTTCCTCTCGGGCCAATGTCTCAAGTGTGGGTATCATGCAATCTATCTTCGAATTTATCATTCACATTGATTTTTTTCTTTGTGTCTGTCATTCTCACTAGAATATAATCTTCCTGATGACAAGGATTATCCCTTAGTCATTTCTAGAACTTAGTGTCTGGCACATAAATGTTTATTCATCAGAGGTGAATAGAAGACATTAAATCAGTCAGGTCACAGAGTTTCTAAAAGCTCTGATACCCTGAAGTTCTTAGGGATAGGATCTACAAGGAGGCCTCCTGCTTTTATCCAAAGGTGGTCTGGCTTTCACAGAATGGGTCTAGGGAAATCAAAGAATCCCAATGGCCTCCCCTCCAATGAAATGCTCTTAGGGTGTGGGAGAGTAGCACAAACCTCCAGCAAAGACATAGTCAAGTTCTTACCACTGGCCTGGAAATTCACTGCAGCCAGAGTTAGGCCTCCCATCACCCTTCATCTTCTTGGTGCTCTGACTCTCTAGCAATGCTCCCCTCTCCATTCTTCTCCCTAGAAATTTTATGTTTTCTAGTTTGGAAGAGACCAGAAAGCATTAAGATTCTTACCAGCTTTGTGACCTTGGCAGTCCCCTGACTTCCCTGAGCTGTTTCTTCATCTAGAAGATTGTGGTAATGATTCTATTACCCAGATCTGGGGTGTTGTGAGGACTGGAGACAATGATCTCAAGCACTGAGCTCAGAGCCTGGCATGGAGGCTCTTATGAAGTTTTAGTTCAAATCCTGCCTCCCCTGAGAAATTTCTGGTGACTCAGACCAGCCCAAAATAGTTTTCCTCCTCTGAAGGGTGTCATCTGAGTCCCAAACACTCGTTCTGGCATTTACTCACTCACCACTTCTGAGTTTTCACCACACCCCACATGCCTCTGTTGCCTGTCTTGTCTCCCCCACTGGATTTTAAACCACTAGAGGACAAAGATCATGGAGTAAATGATTAATGGAGATTTTGCAAGCCCCTTAGTGGGTACCTCTCCTTCTCTCCTTTAATTAGACACACTTAAGTACTCAGCACAGGGCTGGGTGTGGGGATGGCAGCTTATTGAGGAGACCTGAGGGTCTGAACTGGAGGAGGAGGCAGATATAGGAGGAGGAGGAGGGACCCCCTATAGGGACCATTTGTGGGGATGTTAACTCCCCCTCTCCTGTCACACCACTGCAAGGCTGAGTTGTTCCTAGAAAACCTTTCATTCAGATGACTCACAGGGAAGCTGCTCAGGAGATAAGCAGGGCATTTCATTCCTGCATTCTGCAAAAAGATGCCTTGACACATCCCTCTTTCCAGAGTGGAGGGCGCTGGCACCTGACCATTTATTCCAGAATGATGTCAAGAAAACACTGGCAGTATCATGATCTCTGGGGAGCTAAAGGTAGGTAGTTCCCCTTTAGAGAAAACCAGAACCTGAAGGGGCTTCCACCAATACTTCCCTGTGTGTACAGTGGTGTGCCTGTGTGTGTTTCTGCCTTGTGCTGGTCCTAACATAAGCTTGAGGAGATGCTTAAAAAGTCCAGCACACTTCACCTCCCTCCTTAGAACAGGGTTCCCTAGACTCCACCCTGGGTTGGCCAAACCAGAGTCTCACCAGAGGAAGGCTCTTGTTTATTTCTGCAGGAGAGACTGTAGTCAGTCAATACAGTCCTACGATGGCCATGTGGACTATGCACTCTACCTCACTGTCCCTGCGAGGGGAAGCAGCACTCTCCTGCCCTTTCCAGATGGCCCCTTTCTGCCTTGTGCCCAGGGGGCAGAGTGGAGCTTGGAAACTCCCACATAGCCACACCCAAGCTCAGGGCTCTTGGGTGGTGGGTCAGCACAGCCCCCACTTCCACTAACAGTCACAGCTGTGCTTGGCATGCCTGTGGCTGACAGAGCCTCCCACGTTCCTTAACTGGATGTGAAAAGTTAATTCAGGTATAAATGTGAAGGCTTAATGGAAGGGAAGTGCTGCAGATTAATTATGCTCCTGTTCGCCAAGGTAAAGGCATGCGCCCAATAGCTCTGTGCCTGCAGCTCCTGTGCCAGCCCCAGCCACCTGAGTGTTGGTGTTGGCCTCCCTCTGGGCCTTCCACAACCAAAGGATGCATGCGCTCTCCCTGCCTAAGTGGTACCCGGGGATGGGGCAGCAGAGATGAAGTATTAAGTATGGTGTTTGCGTGGCTATACACAGGTGTGGGACATGGGCTATACTCTTGAAGCCACATTCTTGTCTTCCTGGTTTTCCTGGCCTGCATGTGTTTGACCCTTAGCTGGATGCTGAGGATTTAAAGAGCTATAAGATATGCTCCTACCTGAAGGTGCTGAAGGACAAGGAGGTCTCCTTAGTATTATATCATTATTCTTAACTTCCTGATCATGTCCAATGGGCAAGGTGCTATACTAGACACATTAGAAATTATTTAAATTTATCTTGTCCCCATTTTACAGATGAGGGAATCGAGACTCAACACGATAGAAGTAAATTGTCCCTGGAAGTTAGCAAAACTGGGCTTTGGTCCCTGCTCTTGCTGATTCTGAGCTGTTGGGCCGCCCACTCTATTAGTTGCCTTTTAAGAAAGGCGCAGCCCCAGGGATGGGAATAAATAGTTCCAAATCAGACACAAGAATGTGTAATTGTGCACGGCAGACAGGATATGATGCTTACAAGTTCTGAGTAGGAAGACTGCAGCAGGCTTGGTGGGCAGGAAGCTTCCCGGGCAGGTAGCACCTCCTGCTTTGAGACGGGTTAATAAAAAGCATGGGAGCTTGCTTCCTTGGTTCCCACCTCCAAGATCAGTACCAGTTTTCTCCTCCAACCTCCCCACCATGGGCCTATCCTAGGAATTCACATTTCTTCTTTGAGGGGAGAAGGTGACCCAGCCAGTTCCTCTCCAACCACCACGCTGTTTTTCCATGCAGGGCAGTTGGGTGGGGAGGAGCACCAGAGAAGACTGAGCTGTCATGCTATGACTGAGCAGAAATGGCCTCCGTGGCCTGTTTCTTCCTGCCAGAGTTGATGGAACAGAGAGAAAGCCCATGAGTCTGACGGGCATTGCAGGCTGTGTCCGGGAACAGAGCTTCTGTGACTGTGAGAATAGGAATTGTCTGGGGGCTGTCGAATCAGGGGGCTTTTCTCTCCACAGCTGCATTCATGTGTTCTGCTTTCATCCGAAAAGCATATGGGCCAGCTGTTGCTGGTCAGACACAGAACAAAGTCCCACAGGCAGCTGCTGGGGCCAGCAAAGTGACTGTATAACCAGAAAGCCACAGAATGCACAGTGACTACAGGGAGGGAAGCAGGTGGATGTCAGAGGCTCAGAGAGGTCGGGAGATGTGCCAAGGTCACAGAGTAAATCAGCGGAAGCAGAAACTCAAATCTGCATTTCTGTGTTCCCAGTGCCAGCCTCTGTTCCACTGAGCTCCAGCTGAACCCCATCCTCACCCTCTGTGGGTATGGGCATGACTCTAACCTAGACAGCCCATCAACAGGGCAGAGGAGTGGAGGGACTCCTCTGTGACAGAAGAATGAATGTGTGCCATACTGATGGCTGACACTTGCTGAGTACCCACTGAGTGACAGGCACTGGGAAAGCATGTTCTCACTCTTCGCCCACATGAGAACTATATGGGTGGATAACCGACATCATCCCCATTTTAAAGATGTGGAAATTGAGGCTTAGAAAGAGAGGCTCAAATCATCCCACTAGTAAGTGGTGGAACCTACACTGGAAATGTGAGGAATAGACAGTGCCTATGGAGAAAGATGGCTCAGGTTTCATCCAATAAATATTTGTGGACCACCTATAGTGTGTTAGTCAGACTCTACCCATTGGGACTATAGCGGTGAACAAGCAGATGGGCTCCAGCACTCAGGAAGACTCCAGTTTAATGGGAGTGAATGTGCAGGCCATGAGACTGGGGGAACTTGGATGTGCTTGTTCAGTGGAAATCCCTACAGCACTGCTTCCTCACTTGGGCTTTGAGACAAGATTACCTGGGAGTTAAAGGAGCTAGCAATGCCAGGGTCCCCTCTAGACCTGTGGAACTCAGATGTCTGGAGGGCTTGTCTGGGCATCGGCATGTATCGCAGACTCTCCAGGTGTTTGGAGTCGACCACAGACTGAGGACCACTGCTCTGCAGCAGTAGCTGCGACAGCACTTTGAATGAAGCAAGCCTGGAATGTGTGTCTTAAACTGAAGAATTTGGGGCCTGTGGTGACCAATCAGACTGTGCCTTTGGAAGCAGCAGTGCCTATGAGGGGACAGAAGTGGAGGCAGAGGGGGCTGCTGGGAGACCCCAGACACATGCCCTCAAGGCTGCCCGGATGACAGCATGGTGCAGCAGATGACAAGTTAATATGAATTATCTCAAGGTTCTTGGTTGTCATCTGCCAGGGCAGAGTTTATTTATTCAAGTTTCTAAAGAGGGGCCTTTTGCTTGAGTGTCTTGAGATTTAGGTGTAAAATTTAAAGCACTA
This sequence comes from Tonatia bakeri, assembly GCA_004024845.1. Taxonomy (NCBI): domain Eukaryota; kingdom Metazoa; phylum Chordata; class Mammalia; order Chiroptera; family Phyllostomidae; genus Tonatia; species Tonatia bakeri. The sequence goes on along the minus strand of PVIA01006920.1, from coordinate 24,266 downwards.
ATTAAAATACATAAAACATGGCATGGAGAAATGTCATCAGCCCTAAGTGTTTGAGATTAAGAAGAGGACAATTTACTAGGCAGTAAATGCCTTGTCCCAGGTATTAAAGGTCAGGAGTGAAGAGACAGTGGGGGTCCTAAGGCCCTACCCCAAGTTGGATGTAAAGGGGGCTATCCATAACCACAGGGAGCACCAGTCTGAGGGGAGACATGGTCCTGTCCTCTGGGAGCCACAGGTGGAGAGGGGACACAGGCCTGCCTTTAGAGAATTCCTCATCACGTGTGTGTGTGGTCAATGGCTACATATTTACCTGCTTCTTGGGTGAAAACACCAGTATGAGGATTTGTGGTTATTCAAGGACCCACTAGAAACTTTGTGTGTGGAGGTTGGGTCCCAGAGTTTTTATCAGATACATGTACTATCCTTTACATATTTGTGATTTCATAAATACTTTGTCAAAGTATATCTTTTTTCTAGTATATATCTGTACTAGCTAATGGCCAAAAAAGAGGCCCAGAGGTATATGTTTACCATTGACAATAAAAGCTTATAGTTGTAGCCTTGCATCAAGTCCTGTTCTAAAAACCTCACACACTGTAACTCATTTAAACCTTACAACAATCCAATGAAATGGCTACTATCAACCTATTTTACACATAAGGAAACTCAGGCACAAAACCTAATTCCCTAGAAGTCACACAGCCAGTGAGAGGCCATCCTGGGCCCCACCCCAGATGTGCTGATCCCAGAGCCCTGGTGCTGACACATGGCACCACCTGAGGGTGGTATGCATGGCAGAGTCCTACTGAGCACCCCACCCTACCCAAGGACCTGAGAGCCCCAGTGAGAGGAGCATGTGCAGATCCCACCATTGGGAACCAAATCTTCAGTTTGTGCACAGGGGGTCAGTGTTTTGAGTCCCAACAGCAGCTTGTGTATAATCTGGAATGAGCGGAGGCCTTGGGTTCTCTCTGTAAAATGGGGAGCTGGGTTAGATTAATCGGTGGTGTGCTCAGAATCACCAGAAGCAGCTCTTTCAAAATATGAATCTGAAGCCCTGTTCCCAGGATTCTGGATGGGGATCCAGTAGTGACTGAGAACCACAGGCAACCTTCAGCAATAATCAAATGAGTATAACAATATCTACTGTAGCAGACATTAGCAGCTGAGATTTATTGAGCACTTATCATGTGCCAGGCACTGTTCTTTGTGCTTTATGGGACTGGCACAGTGATCCTGTACTGCTGATGCTATCATTATCCTCATTTCTGAGACTCAGAAAGATGAAGTGGCTTTCCAAGGTCATGAGACAGTGGTTACCATAGCTGGGACTTGTACACAGATGACGTGATTTTGGTGCCTACATTTGCACCCTTTATTCTACACTGTTGTTTTGGTTGTTCAGCCCACTGACTCTCCCTCCCCTGGTCTTGCTGCATGGGCAGTTGCAATGTAACCTTTCCTATAGCTCCCTATACCAGGCTAGGCAAGTGACTCACAGTAACCACTGGACTGGCTGGCCAGCCATCAATCAGAGTGTTTCTTCAGAATTTTGACTGAGACATTGAAATGAGACTGTAATCATTTGGATGCTGTTGGGACCTGGAGTAGTAAGGTCACAATTAGGCTTTGAGTTGGCATAAGGCTACTCAGAGATATATTGACAAGTATGAATTTATGGGGAACTTTTCAGAGGTGGTAGATTTGCAGAGAGGAGCATGGAGTAGATGGACAGAGAGAAGAGAGACCAAGAGATAAGAAAGAGAAAGAAGGCTTCTGGATGCCTCTCCTGGCTCCTTGCCACCAGCCTGCACTACCTGGAAGGATCTGTGCTCTTTTCCAGTGTCTTTCCAATGGGTCCCCTCTACTTAAGCTAACTCAGTGTGTTTTTCATCTTTATGATTGAATTATTTCATAAAATACTTGTCCCAACTTCCCTGCAAAGTTTTTAGAATCAAATCCTATAATGTATATGAAAGGGCTCAGCGACTTAGAAGGAAGTACACTGATCATGCAATACCTGGAAAACGGTTCAAGCTGAAATATAATCAATGGATTGCTGCAAGAAGAACTCAGACAGAGAACACTTACTGTAGGCTGAGTCTAATTAATTAGGGGAGTTCTACAGAGGCCGTGGTTATGAACAGAGATTTGTAGAAGGTGTATATGGATGATGAGAGAGAGAAGGGAGAGCCAGAGGAAACAGCATGAACAAGAAGGTGTGAGGGGTGGGAGAGATGGCAAGGGCACTACCATGGGGAGCTGTCTAGCAGGCATAACTTTGGGGAACTCCAGTGAGTGGATGATTTTTGTATATGCTGGGCACTAGGGAGTTGTTGGAGGTTATTGTGCAGGTGTTTTTAGAAAGACAAGTGATCTGATGGATTAGTTGGAAAGTGGGAGGGAGAGATTCATTAAGAAGCCAGTGTAGTTTCAGGGGGTCTGGAAAAGCATCCAGAAAGAGATTTCATGAATGGAGAATAGGACTATGCCATAGTTCCTACATGGCTTATTCCTCCATTCATTCAACAAACTTTTATGACCACCTACTGTGCTGGTACTTTCTAAGCAGGGGTGATGTGGAGCGAATGAAGCAGGCATGGCTCTGCCCTTTTGAAGCTTGCAATCTGGTCAGGGAGATGGACATTAATACAATAATGACACACATCAGTACAAGATTACAAATGGTGAGAGGAATCTGCTATAGGGGTTTGACCAAATTGGAAAAACTGTGTGGGTGCATCAGGGAAGATTTTACTGAGGAAATGAGGCTCTTCCTGAGATATTATGTCTGAGAAGTTTTTTAGGTGAAGAGCAAGTGGAAAGACGTTCCAAGTCGTGCTAACAAAAGCCCGGAAGGAGTGGGGACATAAAGAGAGCAAGGGGTGGTGGTATCTTAGTAAAAGAAGGGGCTTTTAAGCCAAAAAAAGTAGCAAGTGGGGTCTTGTAGGCCATATTAAAGATTTTGGTCTTTATCCTAAAAGCAGCTGGAAGCCATAGAAACATTATAAGTGGGGAGGGACATGATTGGATTTGTAATTTTAGGAGTTCACTCTGCATGAGATATCAAGAATGGAAAGTAGTGGATCAAAAAAGAATACTGGGAAGCCAGTTAACAGGCTTTGGCAGTAAACGTTGGTAACCAACCCTGATCATCTCAGGCACAGAAGGGTTGATTGGAACTTGTAAGGGAACTTACAGAACTGGAAAATGAGCTCTGGGGATCTTGGTGGCTGGTGTGAGTTTAAGTTTCCTAAGACTGTCTTTCCCGCTTCTCTTTATGTTCTCAGGGTGCTCCACATGCTAGGGGCACGACTGACAGGTGCTTTGGGATTATTTCTTTATATTCACTACCCAGAAACAAGAGAAAATTCTGATTGGGTGACCTGGTTGCTCCAGGGTCCAGTTTCTGTGATTTGGCGATGCACTAGGGTGGGAATTCTGGGCTTGAGAGCCCCATAAGCATCAGATAGAGTCTGGGAAGAGCTCCTTTTAAAAGGAGGGAGTGGAGGCCCTGGCCAGGTGGAGCATTGTCCTATATACCAAAAAGGTTTCAGACTCAATCCCTAGTCAGGGCACATACTTAGGTTGTGGGTTCAATCCCCCAGTCGGGGCACATATGGAAAGCAACTGGTTGATGTTTCTCTCTCACATTGATGCTTCTCTTTCTCTCCCTTCCTTTCTCTCTGAAATCAGTAAACAAACAAACAAACCAAAAAAAAAACAACTCAGGTGAGGATTAAATAAAAATAAGGGAGGGGGTGAAGGACTGGGGGGTTCCGCTGCCAGAAAATGGCAGAAAGTATGTGGAACAGACCAAAGGGAAAATAAATGTTTAATGCAGAAGCTATTGCAATCATCTAGATAAGGAAAATACGACTCCCCAAGTGGTTTTGTCTTTGGCAGATTGGATGTAAAGAGAAGGGACTTGCATTTATTAGGTTACTATAAGCCAGGTAATTAGTTGGGTCATTTTTCTTATCTTCACAGTAGCCCCAGGATATGACTAATTTCACAGATGAGAAAACTGAGGCTCAAGAGAGATAAGGCTTCTTGTCTGAGATGACACAGCAAAGCAGAGAGTAGGCCCTGACATTTTGGGGTTGATCCAAACCCCGTGGTTTCCTGTACTGCATGTGTAGTCTTCCCAGGAAGGGAGTTCAAGAAGAGAAAATAACATTGGCCTTTGACCCTGACTTTTTAATCATGGGGAAGCCAGCCAAAGAGAACAGCTTTGGGAGCAGCCTGATATGCATGCTGCCAAGGAGGGCCAGGGATTCAGGCCAAATTTAGAGGCTGAATGGTTATCTCAGCGCACTCAGAGGCATGTGGGTCTCTTGTTAATGTGGGTCTCTGTGGGCCATGTACCTCTGTTCTCCTCAGGGTGCAGAGAAATCAGTTCCCAGAGATACTAACAGCGAGGACATTCCAGATCCTAGATCTGAAGGGGGAAGGAGAGGAACAGTCACCTGGACCTTCCCACTAGGTGTGCTTACCTGAGTGGTCCACTTTTTGTGGATCTTCTAATTAACAAAAGAGTCAATTGCTTGATTTTTAAAAAAATTCATATAGAAAAGAAAGAAAGATGATTATGCACGGGTTTGTCTGATTGCTAGATTAGCAGGCACCTTCCAGCTTCTTAATCCTTATTTAATTCCTCCATCACCCTGATTCAGCTCAACACAGTCTGCACCCAGGAAACTCAGGAGAAAAGCTGTGCCTTCAGGGGTTAGGCACTGGCATTGTGTTTATTTTTAATGAGATCACATTGTGCCTGTGTCTGTAATGAGAAGAGCACTCTCTCTAAGAAGTGAACTGCCAGGTACAGAACTCAGAGAGCAGAGTCTGCATTTTGGAAATAATGCCCAGGAGAGAAGAAGCAGGGTATGGGCTCAGAATAGAGTTGGAGTGAGAGTGTGGCTAGATAAAGCACCCTGAGCCCTGGGATCCCCAGACTTAAGCTGAAATGGCTCATACCACAGCCATGGGCCAGGCAGGATACAGACGTCATATTCAAACTGGGTCATTTGAAGAGAGTTTAATAAAGGGTCCATTTAAAGGTGAAGGCAGGGTGTAGAGAAATCACCATTCCCAGAGATGCTAACAGTGAGGACATTCCAGATCCTAGATTTGAAGGGGAAGGAGGGGAGCAGTCACCTGGACCCAGAGGCAGAATGAATTGTGTGGAGAAGGCCCCTGGCAGGAGCTGTGACCCACAGGATGAGACCTGGGGAATGACATCACAGTTCATTCTTTACCCTCTCTCTGGTCTCTTGTTGGTATCTTCATTGTCTAAACCCAATTAGAAGCCAGGAGGCAGGGAGTCCATTGGGAGGTCCTACATAGAACAGCATCCTGGGGGTAGAGGCAGAGGGAGGAGAGTGGGAACAGATACAGAGGGGCAAACAGAAGATGCTCAGCACAGCTCTCTCCTGCCAGCCTCTTTGGCTCACCATTTGGCTGTGGGAGGTGGAGAAAGAGCAATGGGTGGGTGACTGGGGGCTGAGCTTTAGCCTCAGTCTTTGCCATCTGAGCCTGGCCTCCCTGTTTTCTGCACACCTGGCCTGGCCAACTGTGTCTTCATGATCCTTCTGTCTCTCCTTGTCTTTCAGGTAAGGGGAGCTAGCCTGACAGAGCAAACCTTGTTTAAATATTTCCCTTGCATGTTCATATAGAGAAGAAGCAACCTACTTCAGAGCTCAGAGGAATTTGGATGCAGCTTCTCTGAGGATGGGGAGAATCTACTTGTGCCAGGTGTGCCAGTCTCACTGTGTCTGGCCTCTCATCTTTTCCAGGACCCGAGAATCTGTCAGTGTGAGGCCCCATCTGGGCACTCGGTCTTGACTCTTTTACTCTCTTAGTGGATTCCTGACCTTCCATGCACCTTCCAGGAAGCCTTCTTTGATTACCCTACCTCCACATTTGCTTCTTTGCCACAGCTCTTCATCATTCATAGGTGCAGGTTGTTCTGAATATGGCTCTGGCAGTGTGGGTTCTAGGTCCCTTGGACTGTGATTACCCCTGTGGATGGTCTCTTGGGAATGTCCCTCAATTCTCCCTCCATCATTTGCGTCAGCTCAGCCAACATCCTTGCAATGCTCAGTGGATTCACCTGTCTAGACCCCAGGGAAGAAACATTGCTGAGAAGTAAAAGGTAATATATTCAGGGCCCCATGGCTCTGGGACCAGAGAGAGACCATTAAACCAGGGTCCTGTCATTAGGGTTTTGGAAGCTGAGATTGTTAGACTTAGAAAGGAATAAAGAAATCACCCAGCCCCATAGAATTAGTTCACACTAATTTTTAGCTATAACATCTTTTATTTGTCACACATGTAATCTTTCATGATTGCAATAGATAACAGCTACTTTGATTGAAGAAGTATTGGGATTGGAGCTTCATTCAACCTCAGGTGGTCCTGAGGCCTTTGACCAAGGGCTGCACATAGCATAGGTCTAAGCCCTGAGCTACTCCAACCTCCATTTGAACTCCGAGGTGCAGAGAGGTGACTTGCCCTGAGCCAGTTCCCAGAAAAGGAGGGACTGACAGTCACACACTGGTGTCCTTTCCTTCTTGCCTGGCTTCCTATGAAAGTCCTTACAAGTCACTTGCCTCAGGGTCAGGTTTGTTTCTCTTGGTCATTCTGGTCAACCCTTCCCCTTGTCCCCCAGACATACCCCAAGAAGCTGTGCAAAACAGCGTGCATGAAGCTGGGCCAAGCCTGTGGGTAGAGCCAGACATTTAGGGCTGAAACAAGCTGTGGGAGGATCTTCAGATTTGCACCCAACTTATTAAACCCCAGTTGCCGAGCAAGTCAGTTTTCAGGTGACCCAGATCTTTGGGTCACAAAAGACCCAGATCAGTTCCTCTCTTTTCCTTAGAAGAGTGGGTGCCTCCCTTCCTCCCTTCTCTCAGAGCTTCTTGGCAACCTGACTGCTTGGCTCTGTCTGAGCTCCTGTGTGCAGTTCAATTAGCATGCTTGGCCAGTGCTCTGGCTCCACATATTATTTGCACAGGTTAAGTATTCCAGATAAGGCTTCTCAAATCAGAAGGTTGAAATAAACTTAATTAGAACTGAGAATACTTGAAGTAGAGATAAAAGGCAGCACGTCTGGGTCTTTGAAGCAACAAACTGGGTGTGGGGAGAGGAGGGTGGAGGAGAAAAAGGAGGTGAGGGAACCTGGTTACACACTATGATGAGACCCTTTTTTGCACAGGAAAGAAAGGAGACGGGTTGGGTGCTTATCTTCACCCCAGAAACCTTCTTCTCTCATCAGAGTTAGACTCATACCAATTCCTAGGAAGTAGGTATAGAGTCCCTGTTTGGGGAAAAAGCAGCCTGGATGTGAGGAGAGGAACTGGGTTGGATGGCAGAGGATGGTTAGGGAACTTAATTTTTTTTTTTACATTAAAAAAAATTTTAAATTGTTGATCAAGTACAGTTTTCTGTCTTTTACTCCCATCCCATCCCACCCCCCAGTGCTCCCCACCTCCCTCCCATTTCCATCCCCCCCCCTAGTTTTTGTCCATGAGTCCTTTATACTTGTTCCTATAAGCCCTTCCCTTTCCCCCCTGAAATTTCCTCCCCTCTCCACTTTGGTCATTGATTTTCATTAACATTTAGAATGGCCAACAGCCTCTACCTCCTTCTAGCGCTCATGATCTTCCCCAGGTTGTGGAAGGAAATTCAGTAATTGGAGATGATGAACTTAAATGGGGATGTGAGGATAGAAATGAGGAGTTCTCTAGAATTCCTTCAGATTTTCAAGTGAGGTCTATCCCAGTCACCCTCTGACCACTCCACTTCCTGGACCTTGAGGCCCTTCTAGTTGCACTGTCACTCCCAGTGTGATGGGTTATTGAAGCCCCACCCATGTCCCCATGAGTGCTGTTGCTCCTATTTGGGGCAGGCTGGAAGTACCTGGGAGGTAAGGTCAGAGGCAGCCTCGATCAATGACCCATGGGGGCCAGGGATAAACTCCCCAGCATCCTTGCCTCTTGGGTAGAACAACCCAGATGTGTGTGCACACAGAGCCCAAAGTCCCAGCAGGACTGAGCCCCAGTGGCTCACAGTGGTGTCTACTCAGCAGTGCACTGAATCAGCTGCCTCTCTTCTCTTGACTCTGTGGTGCTTCTTGGGGTCCTGGCCCAAATGAACCACTTGAATTCAAATCTTTTTTCCAGGATTTCTTCAGAAGACCCAACCAAAGATACTTTGGATAAAGAATCTAAAAAGACTGGGAAGTTGTTATTATTACCCTCCTCAGCACTCTCTTCAGCTCACACTGAAAAGTTGTTATGGCTCCTTCTTCACTTCCCCCACCCTCACATCTCAAACAGGTGCTGAGCATCCTGGGCATGGCCTTACTGTGCCCTCCTCTGCTTCAGTGGCTGCCACTGGCTGTCATCTCATCACACTGACTTTCCTCTTGTTGTCCTCAACTTAAGTCCACTTGCCCATGCAATGAGCTGGTGCCTGGGAACACTGATTGATAGATCTGCAGGTATATCTCAGCCCTTAACCCCCACTCCCACTATCCACCTGCAGTCAGGCCTAAGTCCTGCCCCTGTGACCTTCAGTCTCAGTAATCTGTCTGTCCCTTAAAGCTTTTATCACCTCCCTGTCTGCAATAGTTAAAGGTACAGGTCTTCTCTCCCCTTCTAGAGGGAGGACACTCAAGGCAGATGACTTTAAGCTGGATTCATTCTGTAGCCTATGCCAGGCCCATGCCCCTTTGCCCTCAGATCCATATCTATACCCCCTCCACACACCCCTACTTTACACTGTAGGGACTCAGCCGTGTAAGATGCACGTCTGAGGCTCTTTCCTCAGCTTGACTGCTTTTGGATTTACCAATAGGAGGCCTTCATGGAGATTGGAGAACAGGAGGAACGGAGAAGGTAGTGTTTTTTCTCCTTGGGTGGTATTTCCAACAGGTTCTACCCTTTCTTTGGTTCTAGCTCTCTCCCAAAAGGTTCATGATGTTCCAAGTGGTCCTCCCCTCAGGGTGGTATCCACCACCACCTCCTTATCCCCAGGCCTGGGGTGGAAGTGGCTTCCTGTTGGAGCTAGTCTCTGTGTTGTCTCGCTCTCTTGGTCTCCCAGCTCCCCCACCAACTGAGCAATGAGTTTCCTGCATTCGATCCTCTCTGGTTCCAATACAAAGTGATTTCTGTTTACCAGGTTGGACCTGACCAATTCCCATCTGATTGCCATATAACCTGCCTGGGTGCAAATCTGTAAAATGGGGTAATGTTAGAACTCACCTCAAAGAGTAGTTTGGGGGAGTAGATGAGTCAATCTGTGTAGAAAGCAGAGCACCACCTGGCACATGGTAGGTGCTCAATAAATACATGGTTATTATTGTTAGTGAGCTGTGTATTGCCCTGTTTAACCTTTGTCTCTCTCTCTGCAGGTAACCACACCAGGCCTGAGAACCCATGCAGAGTCCTCTCATTGAAAATGCCCTTTGTCATCTTGTTATATATGTATAAACCCCTTGCTCTTTGTGAACTCACAAAGTGGAAGGGCAAGGAGGGCTCTGTGGGCAGACAGGGCTCTGTGGACAAACAGTATCAGCTCATCTGGAGTTGGCACATCAGGGATGCAACTTGTCTGCCACTGGAGACACTAGGTTCTTTGCGGGCTGGAGGGCAGAGAGGGGACTGCCCAGAGCCCATGGCTCCTTGTGGGCCATGCAGGATGCCATGCCAGAATGAACATAAGACACCAAGCAAGACCAAACCTTCTGACTCCTCAGTACTGGCATCATGCACCAGACCTGGTGTGAACCTCATAGAGACTATCATTTAGGGGGTGTCAATAAGGGGCTTCCAGCTCCTTGGTGACCCGTAGATACGTAGAAATCCATTGCCATAGTAGTTACAAGGAGGAAACTAAGGCCCAATCAGGAGGAAGGGGTGACTTGCACAAAGTCTTTGAGGTGGGATTAGAACCCAGATGTCCTGATTCCATTTTGTTACACTGGGCAGGAAAACCCTCCTTCAATTTTCCAGTAAGAATGGATGTCTCAATAAGGACAATCATCTCTTACATTGTTTGGGACTTTCTAGTTTATAATACCTATTTCATTTGTGATGGGGGCACCATTTTGCAAATATAAAATCAATATATTTTAATTTCTTCACTAAATTGCATTCTCATGCAGCCTTCCAATGCAGAGCCATGAGTTTGTCATCCAGTGAAGGAGAGGTTGGGCCTGCTTCGAACAAAGACTCCATGGTCTAGAGGGCTCTGGCGAATTGAGTGGGGTTTGTTTCATGGCTCACTCATTGAGACCCAAGGCAGATAACTTCTCTAGCTTTTTCATCTGCACCCAGGGGCTAGAGCAGTGACTCCTTTAGAAAGAAGTTGTGAGGTAGATAGAGTCTGGTGCAGAAAGTGTCTTGTGAATGTTAGCAGGCTTGGAGGACTTGCTCATGGGGCTTATGTGGGGAATGTTTATCAGCCAAAATGGGGGCCCCTGAATTCTTGTCCTGCAGTTTTGGGGGGAGGAGAGAGCAGGGGATGGGCAAGTATATGAAGACCTGCATCTCATTTCTCTCCCCAAGGAGAAAGGCATGCTGGGTCAATGCCAGAGACACCAGGGGAAAGGGGATTCTGATTTCCTCTCACTTAGGATTCAAGAAGGCCATCACTTCCCAGGCTCCTCCTTGCCAGTGTGAGGTGGCTGTACTGAAGTCATGTGGATCCTGGGGTGTGGCTAGGAGGGAGGGCATGTATTTGGGTCTCCAAGCACCCCCTGGTTCCTATGTGCCTAAGATGGAACCCAGAAGGTTCTGCTTGCCCTGAACTTAGGTGAGTCTGGTTGGGAAATTTTCTAGAGAGTTCAGAGAAGGATGCAGCAGGACCTCAGAGCATCCTCAGCATAATCAAGGGACAGAATTGGACCAGTTCTATATGGAATGCTAGTATGGCCCAACTCTGACAGAGTGAAGAAATTATGTGCCAGAAGGTTACCAGCCTAGCCCATCAGAAATAGAAGGACTGCTGAGCACTCAGGGTGGACGACACCACCCCATCTGGCTGGGCACCAACCCACACACCTGAAGAGTAGCATGAGGCCAGATGTGCCCTTCCCTCCCAGTGTCACAGAAGCCACTGCCCCTCTATGGGGCAGGAGGCAGGCATCCTAGAGAACAGTAGGGAACGGGAGGTAGGACACAGAGAAATCAGTACTTCGTTCTAAAAAAACTGCATAGTTCTTTTAAAAACTGTTGAAATCATTGAATCATACCTAGATTATTGTAGTGTGCTAAAACTTAGTTTTCCCCCATAACCCACAGAAAAGAAACACATAAGAGAGCTCTAATCAGCTCATAGAAAATGAAATGGTTCCTTGCACATCTGAGAACCCTGTGAGTTCATCTGTGACCTCACCACACATATTATCTTGTCTGATTCCCATACGTGCTAGAAAATGGCCATCACTGGGGTCAGCCTAGAGTGGCCATATGGTCTGGGATGACAGAGGCCATGGTGATATGCCAGAATCATCTTCATTATCACCATTCCACTGCCAGAGGCTCCAGAGGCTGCTGAGTCCTGCTAACTCTTCCCTCTGCTGGGTTCTGAGCTGGGCCAAGTTTGGTGAATGAGTACTTGAAGCTGAGATGAAGTATATCTTGGGGGAAACAACTCAGGCTTTAGAACCACCCAGACCAGACCTGGGTTGAAATCCCAGCCCACAGTAGACACTCAATAAATGGGAACAAGTTTAAGAATGAATGAATGAATGAATGAATGAATGAGTAGGTCATTGGCAGAAGTAAGCACACATGCATGGATCCTATGCTGAAAGGCAATATAATATAATATTTAAGAGTGAGGGCTCTAAAGCCAAATGGTAAAATGTCATTTACCTTCTACATAACCATGGAGACACAATGGGAAGGAGGAGGATGGCACCCATAGATAGGGGTGCTGTGAGGATTAAATGAGTTAATGTACATAAACCTCTTACAGCAGTACTTAGCACAAAGTAAGTGTTCCATAAATACTAGCCATTATTACAACACTGTTCCATTCCATTCCTACCCTGTGCCTAGCACCACTCTAGTCCTGTGAAGGATGTATGAGAAGTATAGGACATGACATGTGGCCTGAAGGAGCAGGAGGCCAGGTGTGCATCCCTGAAGCAACCACGCTTGGGCTGGTATATGGGCAAGAGTGACACTAATGTAACCAATGACTCAGGGGAAGTGCAGATAGCAGATGCTACAGGGAGCAGGGCAGAGGAAGCTGGACAGACTGAGTGATGCCTTGGGGAAGGATGAGCGCCTACCGGTGTTTGAAGGATAGGTCCGGTGTGCCATCTGATTTTCTCACGCTGTTTCTTACCACAGAGACACCCAACAGCTAAGCCAATGATGATGAAACAGACAAGGGCTGCCCAGGAGCTGACTTCTGGGACCCTTTGCTCTGCTTCATCTTTTGAAGAAGAGAAGACTTTGGACAATTCACTTGTCACTCTGAGAGTCAGTCTCCTTCAACATAAAATGGGAATAATAGAACCTATCCTTCCTCACAGGGGTTAGCTGGGGTAAAATAAACCAAGAAGGAAGGATCAGGTAGGTTGCTATAATCTTCTGTATGAATTAGCCAGTGTGTGAACCACCAGTCCTTGAAACCACGGGGAGGAGAAATCAGGCATGACTCCCTAAAGGAGTTTTAGGGTACTCTCACCCCTGCTTTGGGGAGGGGACATTCATATCATCACGCAGGCCTAGGGATCTCCTATATAATTTTGCCGAAGCCTTGACATTAACCACAAGGCAATTAGCTAGAATTTGTACCCTTCCTCAACCACAGCTACCTGTCCCTAGGTATCATGGCTGGTGAGGACAGAAGCAACAAGCCCAAAGTTCCTTAGAGAAAGTTATTGTAATCCAGGCCAGGTATATTTGCTGGGTGGTGACCTTTTTTCTCTGCCCCTACAAGATACTTGCCTTGAGGGTCCCATCTGCTTATTTCCTCCCCATGCCCATTTACCTTTGCCCACCACCTCCACCCTCTTTCCTCTCTGCTCTTTCCTAACCCAGAAATCAAACTGAATCACCTTCCATTTAGCTTCTGCATTGTAATAAATAGTTGTGATATGGTTCTGAGGTTGGGGGGGAACACAGTTCATTTAAAATATTTAAATATTTAGCTGCTGAGAAATAATTGTTCATGCAGTTTTTGCACATGCATTAGAGTTTCCCTCAAGGCTGAGGGTAGCCTGCTGGGAAGAACTTAGCCACAGCCTGCCCTTCCTTCCCCTATTTTCTCTCTCTCTTTCCCTTCCTTCCTTCCTTCCTTCCTTCCTTCCTTCCTTCCTTCCTTCCTTCTTTCCTTCCTTCCTTCCTTCCTTCCTTCCTTCCTTCCTTCCTTCCTTCCTTCCCTCTCTCCCCCTCCCTCCTTTCATCTTTTCTTCCTCTCTTTCTTGGTCTCTTTCCTTCTTTTCTTTTTTTCTCTTCTTTCCTTCCTTCCTTCTTTCCTTCCTCCCTCCCTTCCTTCCTCTCCTCTCTCTCTCTCTCTCTCTTTCTTTCTTTCCTTACCTCCCTGCTGACATCTACAAATCCTCAACACATTCAAGATTAAGGCATTATAATTGTTCATCAATAGAACATGGAAAAGCCTTTCTGAGCTGATCAACAGAAGGAACCTATCAATGAAACAACACTGTAGGATGTGCCCATGCCTGGAGGAACATCCAGTCTGGGGTAGGGGTGACACAGCCCTGATCTCAGGGAGCCCCAGTGTGAGGGGAGACACGGCCCTTGTACCAACAGTGCCCAATTTGAGTGAGGAGACAGCCTCTGCCCAGAGAACTTTTCTGATGGGAGTTTTCATTCTGATCTGGGAGACAGTGTTCTCAACTTCAGAGACTTTTTACTGGAGTAATGTGTTTATGAGTTTCATTTTTCAATAGGGAATTGAATTCATTTATTCATTATCCATGCATTTATTCATTCATTCAACCATATTTGTCAAACACATGTTGTACTTTTACACCAAGCACTGATAAGCATAGTACTTAGGGGATTCACCTCAAAGAAAAAGACAAAATCCTTGTCCCTGAAGAACACTAGTCTCATTTAGGAGGCAGATACATAAATGTTTTGAAAATCAGCTGTGATCAGTGGTATAACCAAGATGAGTCCACAGTTCTGAGAAAAGTGGTGGGTTGCCTTTCTGTTTCCAGGGAGCAGGAGGATTAGAGGGAAACACCCCCAGGGCCAGCAGGCAGAGAGGAGACTGAATTGCTTTGATACTGCCTAGGCACGCAGGCATAGGGTCCTTCGGAAGCCAGGGCTGAAGCCCTCACTCTGCCGGAGGCTGGTGCCTGTACTTTGACTGGGGCAGTGGGAGTCTGGCATGGTGCCCCAGGATAGCACAGAGCTGGCCTTCCTGGGTTCTGGCTGGATAAGGCACTGCCCTGTCATAGCTGATGCTGCCACTGCCCCTCCCTCTTAGCATGCCCCTTTTCTCGTCTTTTCCACATGTAATGATGGCCCTTTCCTGCAAGCATGTGTGGACACTGCCTGAGGGCTTTCTGTAGCCACTAGATGAACCATGCATGTACCCTTCTGCAGGGCAGAAGTGCCAAGAAATTACCCTGGGGTGTAGCCCTGACTGATAATGAATGGCAGTTGGTCATAAATACCCAGCTTTGAGACATGTCCTACAGTCTCCTGAAGTTGACCAGTGGGGTCAGCTTTCAGTTGCCACAATAGTAACTATTCCCTGTATTAGCTTCTTTCCCTTCCTTATGTCATCCTTTATTTATGGGTGCTTTTGGGGTCACTTCCTAATTAAACTACTTGTCTCACCATTGTCTTAAAGTCTATTTCTGAAGAATTCAGACCAAGGCACTCCCTGCTCTGGTCCAAATAGAGAGAAGATCCTACTGTCACTGGACCTGTTCTGTGCCAGAGGCTGGCCCTGCCCCAGAATGGTCCAGGAACTCCAGGTCCTTGACTCATGCAGGAAAGAATTCAAGAATGAGTCCATCTACATAAAGGGGTGATAACTATACCTACTTGGAAGGAATGAGATTACAACTGTGAATGAGCTTTGTGATTCTAATGGCCTCTGCATCCCAAGAGGTAAAATATTAGACAGTTGCCTTTTGTCCTTGTGGCTGTTGTTCAAAATGCCCAACTAGCAACATTCTAGTGGCTAAAAAGCAGCATAAATTTTCTTATTGAAGTTCTTTTATTGAACAAGGTGAATAATCTTTGTCAAAGGAGTATGCATTATATTTTTGATAGGATTCATTAATGTTGCTTTCATTTTGATTAAAACATGCAATTTCCAAATATTTATTCTGAAATGGCCCTGTGCAAAAAGAGAGGCTTCTCCTCACCAATCTTCTCATTTGGTAGTCAGAAAACAGACCAAGGTATATTATGGCTTTAACAGGTACACAGGCTGATTTGAAAAATTCATTCATTCTAAAACTTCTTCATGAACATGGGCTCTGGTCAGATACCATGCTGGGTATGGTGTGACTTGGTGACTACAAGTGGACCAGGTCCTGCTGTCACGGAACTGTCAGTCCTTGGGGTGAGGGTACAAATGCAGTAGTTGCACTAAGGGTTTAGTAGTAAGTGCTATGACATACAAGGGTGTGTTTCTCCAAGAACTAACAGGAGACCTAAGCTGGGCAAGGGGTATGGGGAGAGTGACAGAAAGAGGGTACTCAGAGAGAAGTTGCTTGAGCTGAGGTCTGAGGTATTATCTGGGAGGAAAAAAGCTGGAGAGTCTTCAGGGGAGACAGAATAGGCAACAATCCTGTGGCCCCAGGATGGTAGATTGAGGAAGTAAAAGAAGGTTATTGTGGCCACAGTGCAGAGAGTGAGATGTGGAGTGAGGAGAAATGAGGCTGCAAAGGTAGACAAGGTGATACCATGGGGGTCCTTGGAGGCTTTATGCATTAGAACCAAGAGTGAAATCCAAGTCATTTATTTTTTTCATAATAGTCAAAATTACATTATAAAAATTTTAAACCCACAAAAAAGATGTGTTTGTTTTTTCACATATCTACTCATCAATCCATCTCTTACCCTTCCTGTGATCATCTCATTTTTTCTGCTCTTCATGGTGGTAGATATCAGTGTATTTCTGCTGTGAGCACTTCAGCGTGTATATCATATCACTGACAAATGCATACAGCTGTGTAACCCAAATCCTTATAAAGATACAAAACATCCCATCACTCCAGAAAGTTCCTTTGTTCCCCTTCTCAGTTAATGCCTACCTCAAACTCACAGGTAAGCAATGTTTTGATATTTTGCACCATACATTAGTTTTGCCTATTCTAGGACCTCATGTAAGTGGAATAATTTGGTATATCCCTTTTGAGCAATGCTTCTTTCATTCAGCATGTTTTTAAGGTTCATCCATGTTGTTGTATGTATCAATAGTTAACTCTTACTGTTGAATATCACTTATAGGATATATATATACAGTGGTACATTGATACTCTCTGTTAATTAGTTCTGATAAATGGTGAGCAAGCGACAACTGATGAAGCATTTTCTTCGTGGGGTGACATTATGACTTATACAAGTTCTAGCAAGTGATGAGTGTCAAGCAAGAGCTGAGTGCTGAAACATTGTTTTCAACAAAATCTAATGAGTACCAGGTTTGATGGATTCTGAAGTGAACAAATACTGAGGTATGACTATATATCACAATTTCATTATCAATTCTGTTATTAAAAAACATCTGGGTTGTTTCCAGTTTTGAGTAATTATGAATAACACCACTATGAATATTTTTGTATGTCTCTTTGAGGATATGTGTTTTCGCTTCTCCTAGGAATAGAATTGTTGGGTCAGAGGGTTAATGTTTGATGTCTGTCTGGAAAAAGTCCAGCCATTGTTAATATAATGAGAACGGTTTGTGCGACATTGATGTGACCTGGCAGTGAAGGAGAGTGAACTGGAATGTGCATGTGTGAACAATAACTTCACTGTACTAGTCAGTGGGAGTGGTAGATGCTGTTGAGTGAGCATGTGTACTGTGTAGCTGTCACATTCAAAATGTGTAAACAGAGCAGATAGAGCAGTGAAACTGCATCAACTTTTGTGTTAAGCTTGAACATTCCGCCATGGAAACGATTTTGATGATTCAGAAGTCCACAGCAATGGGCAACTGGTGAGTGGTAGCTTCATCATGACACTGTGCCCACTCACGCATCACATCTCATGTGGAGTTTTTTGGTGAAACATCAAATCACCCAAGTGACTCAGGCCCACTACAGCCCAGATTTGGCATTGATTTCTGGTTTTTCTCCAAACTAAAGTCACCTTTGAAAGGGAAGAGATTTCAGACCATTGATAAGATTCAGGAAAATACTATGGGGCAGCTGATGATGATTGGGAGAACTGTTTGAGGTCCCAAGGTGCTGCTTCGAATAAGACTGAGTTGTTATTGTCCTGTGTACAATGTTTTTTGTCTCTTGTATCTTCTTCAATAAATATCCCCATTTTTCGTATTACAGGGCTGGACACTTTCTGGACAGACCTCATAAGTTTCATTCTATGAAAAAATTTCAGACCTTTTCCAAGGTGTCTGTACTGTTTTGCCTTCTCACCACCAGTGTAAAAGAATTCCAGTTGCTCCATATCCTCATCAGCATTTTGTGTTGTTAGCTTTTTAAATTTTTAATTGCCAGATATGTAATGATAGGTCATTATGGGTTTGGCTCATATTTCTCTCATGGTTAATGATGCTGGGCACTTTTTCCATGTGCTTATAGGCCATTTGCATTGCCTTTTGTAAACTGTTAAAATTTCTTGCCTATTTTTTTTAAAGTGGGTTTTTTTTTTATCTTCTAATTAATGAGTTTAGGAGTTCTTTACATATAGCCTGCATTTAAGTCCTTGGTTAGATATAACAATAATTATTTACTTAACAAATAGTTGTTGAGCCAGCACTCTCAGCCAGGCAATGTGCTGAGTGGGACAGCGTGGGGTCTGCCTTGCGAAAAGTCGTGGTTTATGTCTCCTGGCTACCAAGTCCAGTGCTCTTCCTACTAAACCCACCTTTTCCTTCACAGGACAGTTCTGGATTCCTTATATCCCCAGGATCCTTGAACTAACAACAAGGGCCTCTAACTGCAAATCAGATGATCTGTTTTTAAAAATCAGCTCAGAGAGAAAAAAAGATGGTGGCAGAGTAGGAGATACATTGCATCTCCTCCCAGAGCCAAATTAAAAATAAAACTAAAAAGAGGGCTAGACTTTTGAAATAAATTGAAGACTACTTGAAGATAAGGCTTCTCACCAAGGATGGGGGAAAACAAAAACACCACAATAGTAGGAAGGGTGAAGTCCTTAAAGGGGTGGCCCATTCACAAGGGCAGTGGGCCAAGGCAACAGTGGGGCTGTGGGAGCTTACCCTTGAAACAAGAGAAATGGGGAACACAAACCAGGCTCCTAAACACAAAGCACCAGTGCTGGAATCAGCAGACAATGTAGGACCCAGTGGTGAAAGGCTGCAGGGTGTATCTGTGCTGGGGAGACACAAGACCTGCTGGAGACAAAGACACTATTTTTTTTTTCTTAACTCTTAAAGGGGCCAAAGCACAGGCTATGTGTTCATAACCCCTCACCTTGGGCCCCAGCAAAGGGTAGAGGCACCAACTGCAGTCTTGTGAGGATAGTGTAGCATGGGAGACACAGGGGGACGATATGTGGGAGAGGCTGTGGGGCTTTTTATGCCTGTATACACCTGGATTCTGTGGCAGTCATTTTACCTGAGAGGACTAAGACCCTCCCAAGGAAAAGCAATTACCTTACCCTGTGGGATATCATTTGCCCAACCCTCCCTCTGCAATCCTGCTCCTTCCACCTTGCATCCTTTTCTTTTCTTTTTCCTTTTATGTGATCTGGCTTTTTTTTTTTTTTGCTTTGTTTTATGTGGGTTCTTTCCTTTTATTCTTCCAGGCTTGGCTGCACTCAGGAAACCAAGATCCTGTCCTGCATCTTAATCCCTGTTGAGAAGATAGCAGCATATGCAAACTCAGGGAGTTCAGCAGACTGGCTGTGGGGCACTGCCATACCACATATACTCTCCCAGAAAGCAGACTGGTGCTTCCTTCTCATAGGAGAACCATAGAAACATCCTCTCAGTTTCTGGCAGACCAAAACCTGGACTCTGGAGGCTCTACTCAATAGTCTATTAGAATCCCCACCCTGCTGGATGCAGGGAAATAATCCTGAACAGACTCAGACCAGTGGCTCAGGGGTAGGGAACACACCCATCATCTTCCCTGAAGTATGAAAGGAAACCAAGATCCAGGAGTCCCACCCCCTGATCCTACCAGAAGTCCTATCAGAAGCAGTAGGATCTATGACTAGTCTAAGCAGGCTGGCAGTCAGGGGCAGACAGAGGTGAATCCACTGGTGACTTGGGTTTTTTGCTGACATACTCCTGGACCCACTGCTGTCAAAACCCAGCTATGCAGAGCAGCTTGGCCCATTCTGGGTGCAGCCAAGCCTTCAAGAATCAGCCACAAATTGTGGATTGCTGGGTGCTTTGAACAGGCTGCTGGAGGCTAGACATGGACAGCACCAGACTCAGACTATAGCAGAGCTATATCCAAAGGGAAAGACCAGCAGTCAAGCACTAAACTCTGCTGAAATGAATTCACTTTGTTCTTTTTCATTATTTTTTCTTTTTCATAGACTTTTAATTAGTTTTTTCTATTTTTTCTTTTTCTTCAATTTTTATTCATCTATTTTTCTGTCATATCACTTATTTTACTCTTACCATTGATTACCCCAAACTTTCCTTCTTTCTTCATTTCTTATTTTTGTTATTCTTTCTCTTTTTTGTTCCTTTTTTACTCTGTAATTCATTATTCATATTAGTTCTCCCCATTTTTCTCCTTTCATAATCAATTTTCTATCCTTTGGTCTTCTCATTATTTCTCATTATTTTCTCCTTTCCTAATATTCCACTTTTCTTTCCACTTTTACTATTCTCTGATCTTTTGTCATTAAAATTGCTGTTGTGGTTGGGGATGTTTGCATGTTTTGGTTTCATTTTTCTGTGTGCATTATTTTGCTTTGTTCTGTCAGCACCTGTACAACAGCACACAAGACGTGGGGAGTTGAGCCTCTCAGTCAACCAGCTGGAAGGTATCCCTTACCAGCAAACAAGTCAACAACAATCCAGACCCAAATTCAACAGGAGAGTCCACATAACCCACACAGAGGGTATTCCTAGAGCATCCAGATCAGGAGATCAAGGAATTGGCATCACTGGATACCACAGGACTCCTACCACATAAGGCTACCCCACAAGACAGGGAGTCAAATCACATCTATTTAAAATACAGAAACAAATAAAAAGAGACAGCCAAAATGGAGAGACAAAGAAACAACTTCCAATTGAAAAAAAAAAAAGGAGGAATCCCAGATAAAGAGCTAAATGAAATTGAGTTCAAAGTAATGATTACAAAGATGCTCAATGAACTTAGTGAGAATTACAAGGACTCAGTGAAAACTACATCAGCATGAAAAAGGACATAGAAACTGTGAATAAGAACCAGACAGAAATGAAGAATGCAATATTGAAATGAAGAATACACTAGAAAGAATTAAAAGCAGGCTAGTGATTTGGAAGACAAGGTTAAAAGAAAATACCTACCCAAGGCAAGAAAAGGAAAAAGACTTAAAAAGAATAAGGAGAGTTTAGGGAGCCTTGGAACAACATGGAATATAACAATGTTTGCATCATAGGGATACCAGAAGGAGAAGAAAAGGGGTAAACAATAGAAAACTTGTCTGAAGAAATAATGACAGAAAACTTCCCTAAGTTTGTGAAGGAAAAAGTCATGCAAGTTCAGGAAGCAAAGAGAGTTCCAATAGAGATGAATCCAAAGATGCCTGCACCAAGACACATCATAATTTAAAAAATGGCAGTTTAAAGACAGAGGGAATCTTAAAGGCAGTAAGAGAGAAACAATTAGTTACCTACAAGGGAACTCCAATATGTTGTCAGCTAATTTCTCAACAGAAACAATATATGTCAGAAATGGCCTATATGTCAGATTGGCATGAAATATTCCAAGTAGTGAAAAGCAAGGACATGCAACCAAGACTACTCTATCTAGCAAGACTCTCATTTAAAATGGCAGGTGAAATAAAGAGCTTCCCAGACAAAAATAAAGGTTGAAGGAAAACATTTCCAGCAAACTATCATTGCAAGAGATGCTAAAGGGACTGCAAGAAGAAGAAGAGGGAGAAGAAGAAGAAGAAGGAGGAGAGAGAGAGAGAGAGAGAGAGAGAGAGAGAGAGAGAGAGAGAGAGAGAGAGAAGCACAGGTATAAAGGAAAACAATGGCAGTGAATAATTACCTATCAATAATAACCTTAAATGTAAATGGATTAAATGCTCCCATCAAAAGACATAGGGTGTCCAAATGGATAAGAAAACATGACCCACATATATTCTGCCTATAAGAGACCTATCTCAGAACAAAAGATTTACATAGGCTTAAAGTAAAGGGATGGAAAAAATATTCCATGCAAATGGAGATGGAAAGAAAATCTGGGGTAACAATACTTCAGTCTGACAAAGTTAGACTTCAAAACAAAGCCCATATTAATAGACAAAGAGGGACACTACATAATACTTAAGGGTTCAGTCCAACAAGAGGATATAACCCTTGTAAACATATATGTACCCAATAAAGGAACACCTAAATATATAAAGAAAATATTGGAGAACTTTAAGAAATAAATTGCTAACAATGCAGTCACAGTATGGGGATTTTAACACCCCACTGTCGACAATGGAGAGATTGTTCAGAAGAAAAATCAACAAAGATCTAGCAGTACTAAATAACACACTAGATCAAATGGCTTTAATTGATATCTACAGAACATTTCACAGCAAACAAACAAACAAACAAACAAAAAACAACAACAACCCCACAGTGAGTTAACAATGAGATCAAGGAAGAAATCAGAAAGTACCTGGCAATAAATGAAAATGAACACACAATAATCTAAAACCTATGGGACACAGTGAAAGCTGTCCTGAAAGGGAAGTTCGTAGCATTACAGGCCTACCTAAAGAAGACAGAAAAATCTCAAATAAACAATTTAAAACTGCATCTAAAGGAACTAGAAAAACAACAACAAACAAAGCCCAGAGCAAGTAGAAGGAAGGAAATATTCAAGATCAGAGCAGAAATAAATGACATAGAGACTAAAATAACAAAATCAAAAGATAAATGAATCCAGGAGGTGGTTCTTTGAAAAGATAAATAAAATTGACAAAACTTTAACCCGACTCATCAAGAAAAAAATAAAGAAGATGCAAATAGATGAAATCAGAAATGAAAGAGGAAAAGTAATAAACGATACCACAG
This sequence comes from Tonatia bakeri, assembly GCA_004024845.1. Lineage (NCBI taxonomy): Eukaryota > Metazoa > Chordata > Mammalia > Chiroptera > Phyllostomidae > Tonatia > Tonatia bakeri. Next base: position 1,871 of record PVIA01006920.1, on the reverse strand, counting down.
AAATGCAAAAGATTGTAAGAGATTACTATGAACAAGTATATACCAAAAAAGTGGACAAGCTGGATGCAATGGATAAATTTCTAAAAACATACAATCTTTCAAAACTGAGTCAGGAAGAAGCAAAAAACCTGACTATACTGATAACAACTAGTGAAATTGAAGCATTAATTAAAAAGCTCCCAGCACATAAAAGCCCTGGACCAGATGGTTTCACAGGCAAATTTTACCAATCGTCCAAAGAAGAACTAACAACTAGCCATGAGGAGAGACAAGAAGGAGGTAGCCATGAGGATGGAGCCATGAGCCAAGAAAGATTCTGCCATGCTGCCTGTAGTGAGAGGAGCTACATCTACTCCTCTGAGGATTTGGCCGTGCAGCCTGGTGTAGTAAGGAAGCAGGCATGCAGTCGGTAGTGAAGTAGCTGCCGTGCGGGAGAAAAGGGTGTAAGGAAAGAGCTGACAGAGCTGTGCAGGGATCCGGCAACACTGGTGAAGCTTTGTGGAAACCTGCCTAACCAAGCACGGATTAGTGGGAGTTGCTTGCAATGCTGAATTGTGACTGTAGACTGTGGACTTCTGCTTCTCTGAGGGACAAATGAAGAGGTCCCTCTCTCCGGATGTGTGCCTTCCCAGACTTCCCATGATCCATTGTAACATGGCACATGTTTTCTGGACTATTACCTGGAGGCTGAGAACAACCTACCCCAGATCCTGAAGGAGAGAGCTGCTGTGAGAGGAAGGTGACTTTGAAACCCATGAGTATGCTTTCCAGAGGAGATGGAGAAATGTTTGTGCAGCCGGCTTAAGAACAGATAAGGATATGGGGAACTTCTGGCTTCGGAGGTTTTGTCTTATCGCCTGGTGGGGAGCAAGGAAAATGCTAGGTCTTGTGGGAAAGCAGAGTTCCAAGCAGAAGTGCTCCCAGTCTCCCGAGATTGGAATCCTGTAAAAACAAACAAACAAACAAACAAACAACCAGTCTCCCTCAATACTAATTGTCATGCGTCAAGGCACCACATGTATGAGCCCCAGTTTGCTTGGCTACAATACTACCCAAAGCAATCTATAGGTTTAATACAATTACTATTCAGATACTGATGGCATATTTCACAGATCTAGAACAAATATTCCTAAAATTTATATGGAACAAAAAATGAACCAGAACAGACTCAGCAATCTTGAGAAAAAGAAACAAAGTAGGAGGGATCACAATGCCTGATATAAAACTATACTACAAGGGTACTGTAATCAAAACAGTCTGGTACTGGCATAAGAACAGACACATAGATCAATGGAACAGACTAGAGGGCTCAGAAATAAACCCATGTTTTTATGGTCAATTAATATTTGAAAAAGGGGGCATACAATGGAATAAAGATAGTCTCTTCAATAACTGGTGTTCAGAGAACTGTACTGGTACATGCAGAAAAATGAAACTAGACTTCCATTTTATACCATAACCAGAATAAACTCAAAATGGACAAAAAACCTTTAAATATAAGTTATGACACAGACAGTAAATTATTTCCTAGAGGAAAACACAGACAGTAAAATTTCAGATATCTCATATAGCAGTAGTTTTGCTAATATATCTTCCTGGACAAGGGAAATAAAGGGAAAAAATAAACAAATGGAACTACATCAAATTAAAATGCTTCTTCACAGCTAAAGAAACCATCATTAAAATAAAAAGAGAACCGACTGTATGGGGAAACATATTTGCCAGTGATACATTGGGCAAGGGTTTAATCTCAAAATATATAAAGAATTTATATGACTCGACACCAAGAAGACAAATAATCCAATTAAAAATGGACAAAGGAGCTGAACAGACACTTCTCCAAGGAGGACATACAGAGGGCCCAGAGACAT
>PVIA01006919.1:0-90298 GCA_004024845.1 Tonatia bakeri | reverse complement strand
TTGGTGTGTGCTTCCTTGGGTCCAACTTCTTTGGGACTCTCTGAGCTTCCTGGACTTCCTGGAAGTCTATTTCCTTTGCCAGAGTGGGGAAGTTCTCCTTTATTATTTGTTCAAATAGCTTTTCCACTTGTTGCTCTTCCTCTTCTCCTTCTTGCAAGCCTATAATTTGTATGTTGGAATGTTTAAAGGTGTCCTGCAGGTTCCTCCACTTCCCACAAGCAAATTGGGTCCTTCTGGTGCTGATTCCTAGATGGTTGGCTTTGTGTACATTCTAGGACCCTGTGGGGCTCTCCAAGAAACTCTCCTGTGAGGCTGGGAGTTTTTCCTGCTGCTGCCTTAACCCCTACATGTGTTTTCAGTCAGAGGTTTGAGGCTTTATTTCCCTGCACTGGAGCCCTGTGTTGCGTGGTTTGTCTTCCTCCCCAGTTTCGCCTGGTTTATCTGCAAGCAAATGTGGGACCGCCCTGTCCACAAGCCACCTTGTGCACCATGCCCATCTACAATCTACCACCTCACTAGGTTCACCTGTTGCCACCCTGTGCCCAGGGCCTGCCAGCCACTGCTTTTTTTGCCATGACCCCTCTCCTCTCAGCTGCCCATCTCTGCCCCTCCTACTGATCTGGATGAATGTGTCTATTTTAAGTCCTTGGTTGTCAGACTTCCATACAGTTAAATTTTCTGTCAGTAGTAGTTGTATGTTTGTTTCTAAATTTTTGTTGTCCTTATTTTGGTTGTATGAGGAAGCACAGTGTGTCTACCTATGCCTCCATCTTAGCTGGAAGTCTCAGGTAGTCCTTTTAAACATATTATTGATTAGTATAAGATACCTAGGGTTAGATTACAAATCTACCTCTAATCATCTGTTTGTTTTTCTTGGAGTTGAACTGACAACATCTTCTCTAGCTGCAGTAGAATATAATGTTTTTAGTGTTTTTCTCAACCTGTTATCATTATTTATTATCTATAACACAGTTATAAATAATCAGTTCTTATATTAATTCCTACAAATATTTATTCTTTCTGCATTGTTACACACTTGTCAACTGCCAGTCACTAAAGGCATGCATATTTATAGTTTCATTCAATGAGTTAAAAACCAAATACATGCTTATCAATAGAATGTCTCACAAAAAATCTTTCTGGGTGACTTTCTTATATTTTTATTTATTCTTACATATATTTTTATTAAATTATAGTTGACATACAATATTATATTAGTTTCAAGTGGATCACCACAAATCTAGTAACCATTTGTCACCATACATAATTATTACAATTTTATTGTCTATTTTACCTATGCTGTATGTTACATTATATCCCCATGACTTATTTATTTTATAACTGGACATTCATACCTCTTACTTGCTTCACCCATTTCCCTCCCCTCCCATCCTGCCACCATTAGTCATTCCTCTGTATCTATGAGTCAGCTTCTGTTTTATTTGTGAGTTTCTGTTTTCTAGATTTCATGTATAAGTAAAATCATATTGCATTTGTCTTTCTCTGTCTGGCTTATTTCACATAGCATAATACCCTCTAGGTCCATTCATGTGGTCACATATGATAAGGCTTCATTCTTTTTTTATGACTAACTAACATGCTATTATATATGTACACTACATTTTCTTTATCTATTCATCTATCTGTGGACACCTAGTTTGCTTCTAATAATGTTTCAGTTAATACAAGGGTGCACATATCTTTTCAAATTAGTGTTTTTATTTTCTTCAGAATTGCTGAGTAATATGGCAGTTCTACTTTTAACTTTTTGAGAAGCATCCATATTGCTTTCCATAATGGTTACACCATTTTAAACTCCCACGAGCAGTGCACGAGGCTCTCTCTTCTCCACATCCTCCCCAACACTTGTTATTTGCTTTACTTTTTTATAGTAGCTATTCTGACAGGTGTAAGGTTATCACCTGGTTTTCATTGTGGTTTTCATGGGCATTTCCTTGATGATTGTGGATGTTAAGTATATTTTTATGTGTCTGTTGGCTATCTGTATGTCTTCTTTAGAGAAATGTCTATTCAGGTTCTCTACCCACTTAATTAAATTGTTTCTTTTTTTATGTTGAGATGTATGAATTCTTTATATATTTTGTATATTAACCTCTTATCAAATGTATTATTTGCAAATTTCTTCTCCCATTCAGTAGGTGGTCTTTTTGTTTTGTTGATGGTTTCTCTCTCTATGCAAAAGCTTTTTAATCTGATATAGTCTCACTTGTTTAATTTTGTTAATTTGTTTAATTTGTTGTCCTTGCCTGGGGAGACATAATCAAAAAAATATTGCTAAAACCAATGTTAAAGAGCCTATGTTTTCTTCTAGGTGTTTTATGGTTTAAGGTCTTACATTTAATTCTTTAATTCATTTTGAATTTATTTTTGTATGTGATATGAAAAAATGGTCCAGTTTCATTTTTTTGCATGAAACTGTTCAGTTTTCCCCACAACACTTACTAAGGAGACTGTCATTTCCACATTTTATATTTCTGGATCCTTTGCAGTAGATTAATTGACCACGTAGGTGTTGATTAACTTCTGGGTTCTCTATTCTGTTCCATTATCAGCATCTATTTTTGTGGCAGTAACATGCTGTTTTGATTACTGAAGCTTTTTAAGTCAAGTCTGAAATCAGGAAGTATAGAATTTACAGCTTTGTTCTTTATCAAGACTACTTTGGTTGGTGAGTATGTGGGGGGAGGTGAAAGAGGTTATGGGTACATAAACGGTGATGAAAGGAGAATTGGGGTAGCGAACACATAATATAGTGTACAATGATGTGTTGTGGAATTGTACACCTAGAGCCCTGTATAATTTTGTTAACCAATATCACCCCAATAAATTCAATAAAAAGGAAAAAATATTGTTTTGGGTATATGAGGTCTTTTGTGGTTCCATATGAAATTTAAAATTGTTCCTCTGCTCTGGCTGGGTGGCTTGGTTGGTTGGAGTGTTGTTTCATTCACCAAAAGCTTGCGGGCTTGGTTCCATTCATGGAGCATACCTAGGTTGCAGGTTTGGTCCCCAATCAGTGTCAGTGTGTGTACAAAAGGCAACCCATAGATGTTCCTCTCATGTTGATGTCTCTCTCTCTCTCTCTCTTTCTCTCTCCCTCCCTCCTTCCCTCTCTCCCTCCCTTCCTCTCTTTAAAATTGATAAACATATCTTTGGGTGAAGATTAAAATTTTTTTAAGTAATAAAAAATAAAATTGTTCCTCTTCTGTGAAAAATGTCATTGGTATTTTGATAGGAAGATTTTCTATTCTTAGAAAGGAAAATGGTACCCTTGACATGGTATCTTGTACTATTTTTCTTTTATGTTATTCAGGAAAATATAGTAATTTATTTTTATTTCTAGCAACTTCCTGGTTAGATCTTTCCAATGTCTATTTTTTTAAATAAAACCATGTTATCGCTGCAAAGGGGCTCCTATTTTTCACCCAGTCATTTAATATCATGGGTTGAGAAAGTTCTGTGTAGTGGAAAGATCTCAGAATTTGTGGTCCTAGCAACCAGGATTTTCATTCTGACTGTGCTATTTTCTCAGCTCAAGTTTCTTCATCTACATAATGGACGTGGTTATAACAAAATCTACAAAGCAATGTGGTTTTGACAATTAAATAAAATAAGTATGTTTTGTGAACTATAAAGTACCATTCCAGCTACAATTGTGGTTTCCTTTGAGAGTCTTCCATAGACATCTTTGAAAGAGAGTTTCATTTCAAATGATCCTCTGTTCATTAATTTCCATTTAATCATTCATTTAATACTTACTGAGTACTTACTGTGTATTAGACACTGTTCTTGATGCTGGAGACACAACAGTAAATAAAGCCATCTAAGTCATCACCTTCATGACATTTACATTTTAGTAGAGACTATTACACTCTAAAGTCCTAACTATAGAAACTTTTGCTAAGAAATTTGCCTTTTTACAAGTCTAGTATATTCTGGTTTATGAAGAAGTCATATACATGCACTCATTTTCATTCATTCAATACATCACTGTGCATTCACAATGTGTCAGAATTTGCTATGGATACATTCACAAAAATGACAGTCCCTTTTTTTTAATGGCTTAATCCTATGGGTGAGATAATAAATTGGCAATGCTACTAAAAAGAGAGAAAAAAAGACTACAGCATTCTATAGGAGCTGCTAACAGGAAGCATCTAGCCCAAGCCAGGAAGTCTTGTTTTCTCAGAGATTATGACATCTCAGCTGGATCTTCAAGGGCTAACATAACTTGGTGAGGGAGAGATCAGACAGGCATTCTTGCAGCTAACTATCAAGATAAGTACTTACTGTGGGCGTTTGAGCAGCTGTAGGTGAGAACATTGTGGCATGAAACTGCTCAACTACAAGGCATTCAAATAACATTCTCTGCAAATTTTGGAAGGATTCTCTTTCCCACTTTCCCTAGTAATAACATACTTAGTAGTTTTCTTTTTAAATTACCTTATCAGTATTTGATGCCTATTAGTTGACATGTTAAGTAAATGTACCCTTCATGTTTTCTGTAATTGAAAGACTGAATGGTGGAGTTGGGGGACGGGGGGGAGGTGGAGATGGTCAAAATATTCTCAATGGCTAGACCAGAAAGTCCTTTTTAAGACTATCTTTACTTGGTAAGACCAGGCATGTTTTTCACTGTATAAATGTCTTTAACGTTTGTCTTGATACATTCTTCTTAGTGACTGGCCTGGGTAGTGAATTATAAGGGATAGAGCCTTAGGTATTCACCAGGGCAGGACAACCCACTTTGCTGCATTTTGGTACTATATGTGGGAGAGGGGTCAAAGAGGGAACATGGCCCCTTGCTTAGCTCTCAGCCCACTTTCAGTCACTTCTGCCACTACCCCCAAGTGAACTTCACCCTTTTGTGCTGATTCCAGGGTTGGTGGACTTGTGTATGTTCTGGGACCCATGAGCCCCTCCAACAAACTCTCCAGTGTGACCGGCAGTTTATTCCACTGCCACACCCACCACAGGTTTTTACAGCCAGAGGTTTTGAAGCTTTCTTCCCCTGTGCTATATCATTGGGTTGCATGATTTGTCTCACTCCCCAGTTGTTCCTCCAAGTTTATCCACACGCAGATTGGTACAAGCCCAGTCTGCCAGCTGCTACCTTGCCACACATCCTCTCTGCCCTGGCTGCCCATCTCTGTACCTCCTATCAGTCTAGATGAATATTTCTTCTTTAATTCCTTGGTTGTCAGACTTCCATACAGTTCAATTTTCTGGCAGTCCTGGTTGTTTTGTGCTTTTAAATTTGTTGTTATCCTTCTTTTGGTTGTGTGAGGAAGTGAAGCATATCAACCTATACCTCCATTTTGGCCAGAATCCCAAGGAGAGAGTTACCTACAAAGGAGTTTCCATACAACTATCAGCTAATTTCTCAAAAAGAAAGCTTGCAGGCAAGAAAGGGCTGGAAAGAAGTATTCAAAGTCATGAAAAGCAAATACCTAAATCCAAGGTTACTCTATCCAGCAAAGCTATCATTTAGAATGGAAGGGCAGATAAAGTGCTTTCTAAATATGGTAAAGTTAAAGGAGTTCATCATCACCAAGCCCTTATTATATGAAATGTTAAAGGAACTCATCTAAGAAAAAAAAAAAGACCAAACTTAGGAACAGTCAAATGACAACAAACAACTATCAAAAAATGACCCCCTCAAAAAATAATAATAATAATAAGCAAACAACTGGAACAGGAATAGAATCATGGAAATGGAGATCACATGGAGTGTTGTCAGTGGGGAGGGGGAAGGGGGAGATTGGTGGAAAAGGTCCAGGAAATAAGAAACATAATTGGTAGGTACAAACTAGACAAGAGGAGGTTAAGAACAGTATAGAAAATGGAGAAGTCAAAGAACTTACATGCATGACCCATTGACATGAACTAAGGGGAGGAATGCTGGAGGGAAGGGGGTACAGGGCAAAGGGGGACAAAGGGGAGAAAAATATGGGACAAATGTAATAGCATAATCAATAAAATATACTTTAAAATCATTTTACAATTGTCCCTTTAGATTCTACATATATTTCAGGTTGTAAAAAGCTAAATGTTGTACAAGTTCTATATGACTTAAGTTGAACTTCCATTATGCCTGAATTGTTTGTTCTATGGTTGCTTTCAAAGCTAAATCATTTTTTATGATGGTGTGTGGTTCTATTACCCTTTCATGGCCTGTTCATGATGCACTGAGGATTATCAAGAGTGTGGTATTGGTAGAAATCTAATGGTTTTATTTCTTTCCCCACAAAGAGAGAATTATATGTTTATGAGAACATGGGTAGTAATTACCCATTGGTTTGCTGATGCATGTAAAACATACTTTTGTTATGACTTCTGTCTTTTGTGAAGGTGTTGTCCTTTGATTCAAACTGGATGGGCTAGACTTAGCTAGTTAAAGTTGACATTTAATTCTATAATAAATTGCTAACCCTATAAAGTATCAATGCAGGGGATGGTTCTAAGACAAGACAGATTCCTTTCCCCTTTAACCCTCTGTAGAGATGACTGCCATCCCTTCATTTGAAGTATGAAGAATGGCCTTTGTTGTTTGTGTGGTTCATCATATGAAGAATTGGTTCTTATTGCCCTCTTCACTATGTCTCTATTATCAGTTGACTTGAAACCTCCACATTATAGTAATATAATTTCTTCCCTCCAGATACACACTGAAAACACTATGGTTATGATTTTTTTTTAACCAAGAAAGTGAAAGTTCTATACACCAAAAAATATAACACAGTGGTGAAATTAATAGAAGACACAAATAAATGGAAAGATGACACTTGTTCAGGAATTAGAGGAGTTAATATTGTTAAAATATCCATACCACCCAAAACCATCTATAAATTCAATGTAATCCCTATCAATTCCATAAGCATTTTCCACAGAAATAAAAAAAAATTGAAATTTGTATAGAACCATAAAAGACCCAGAATAATCAAAACAATCTTGACAAAGAACAAAGCTGGAAGCACCATACTTCTTTATTTCAAACTACGTTACAAAACTACAGTAATCAAAACTGGATGGCACTGGAGTAGAAACAGACACACAGACTGATGGAACAAACTAAAGAGTCTGGAAATAAACTCACATATATGGTAAAATAATACAAGGGAGTGTAGAATACTAAGTGGAGAAACGATAGTCTCTTCAATAAATGATGTTGGGAAAACTAGTCAACATATACAAAAGTTATGAAAAGTGACCCCTATCTAATACCACTTATGAAAATAACTTCAAATGGATTAAGAGCTTAAACATGAAACCATAACACTCTTAGAAGAAAACATAGGGAACTAAAGGGAAAGCTCCTTAGAATCAGTTCTGGCAATATCTTCTTTTTTTATATATAACACCCTAAGCACAGGCAACAATAGCAAAAATAAACAAATGGAACAACATCAAACTAAAAATTTTCTGCATAGCAAAAGAAACAATCAACAAAATGAAAAATTCCAGCCCTACACCAGCTCCCCAGCCCAGGATTTCACTGCCAGGAAAATAAGTCCCCATAATTTATGACTGTAAAAATCAGTAGGGATTAGTCAGTGAAAGAAAATTCTGGAGTCCCACACGGTTCCTCTTAAAGAACCCACACATGGACTTATGCAGACTCAATCCCTCCGAGCTCCAACACCAGGGTAGCAGCTTGAAAGGAACCAGTGGTATATGGAGAGAAACTAAAGTGTATAGCATAAAATCAAGAGCTGGGGGACAGCTTTCTCCCTGACATAAAGGTGGGCTAGGCTATTAGCCCTTTTCTGAGCCCTCCCTGCACAGAGCCACAGAGTGGCAGGTGCTTGCCATATGTGAGACTCCATCAGTCTGGCTCATACTGTTTGCCCTGCCCTGAATATCACCTGAGACTCCACCCCACCCAAATTACAGGCCTATCCAAGCTGTTAATAGTGACTTTTCCATATGAATGGCTGGTCTTGGCTCATGCTTCACAACTTCCTAAATCCTCTAAAACAAGCAACAGCCAGTCCCAGTGAACCCCCAGCCCCCATACCTCTTGCTAAGTGGCCCAAGGCCCAACACTAGCAATAGCCAGTCTAGATTCATAGCTTGCCTTCACCTGGGAATCTCCCCAAGTCCAGCACAAGAAGGAGCCATCTCAGATTGCTTCATAGCCCAAGCAGAGTGGCCCTGGGAAGAACACAGGTTGGGGCTGACTTTGGTGTGTACCACTTGGGAACCCCCAGGGCCAGTGCACCCAGTAGATAGCTATAGACCATGTCAGTGCACCACTACCCTGCATCTGCACAGCTGATCCTCCATGGAGGGTAGATGTTGGTGGTCAGTGGTCACAGCCAGGCTTTGAAGCTGACTAACCTGGGTAAACTACTTCATTGACCTGCCAACCACATTCAAGTCTCAACTACAAGAGGCAGGTATACTCAGCCCACATGAAAGGTGTATCCTGAGTACCCAAATACCCAGCTTGGGCAATAGTGGAGGCTGTACCACTGGACTCTATAGGACACCTACTACATAAGGCCATGATACCAAGAGAGCAAGTCATAGTCGTTCTACCTAATACATAGAAGCAAACACAGGGAAGCTACCAAAATGAGAAGACAAAGAAACATGGCCCAAATGAAAGAACAGATCAAAACTCCAGAAAGAGAACTAAACAAAATGGATATAAGCAACCTATTGGTGGTTATAAGGATGCTTAACGAAATTAGTGAGGACCTCAAAAGCATAAAAAGATCCAGTCAGAAATGAAAGATATATTAATTGAAATAAAAAACAATTTACAAGGAAACAACAGTAGATTGGATGAAGCCAAAAATCAAACCAATGATTTGGAACATAAAGAAGAGAAAATCATTCAATTAGAAAAACAAGAAGAAAAGATTGGGGATGATGGCGGCAAGGGAGGTGGCAGCTGGCTCGTGCACCCAACTGGCACACATAGCTGGTCATCTGAAGAACAGAGTGAACAGCCAATTGAATCCCAGCTTACATGAAGTTTGGAAGCCAAAGACCACAGAGGACATTAAAAAACAGACATTAATGAGACTGTGTAGGGACAGTAATGTGCCTGGGACCTGTGCTAGGACCACAGCTCCTGCGCTCCCTGGCCTGGTGGTAGGGTCAGCAGCTGCCACAGGAGCTTTGGAGGAGAGCCGATTCAGTGGTTGTAACTCCACAGCTCCTTCCAATCCCAGACCAGGGAAGCCAGTCCTGCACCTGGAGAGACCTGGATGTTTGAAGTCACTGTGGGGGATAAAGATGCAGTGGAAGACACAGAGAGGCAGTGTTCTCCCACTGGGACTGTGATTGCTGGCTGGGACAGTACCAGAGAAATTGGGGAGCCAGGTGACACCTGGAGATGGGAGAAGAGTTGGGCCACAATGGACCCTGACCCAGATAGTCTAAGGACTGGTCAGAGAGTTGGGCTGTGTGAAAAGCCAGGTGGTTGTTAAGGACAGCAGGCACAAACAAGGGGTATGTGCTCAAAAAAAGGCTTTCAGTCACTGCGCTCAAGGAACTCTTGAGAAGGTGGTGGCCAGGCCAGTGAAGAAGAACGAGGAGGGGTGTGATTTGCTCCAGACTGATCAAAACTGGGCAACAGGTGCTCACAGGGGAAGCAGTCCCCAGACAGACTTAATTTAATAGAGAAACTAAACTGCCCTGAAGGAACTTTGTGCACATGTAGTGCCCAGACCAGCAAAGAGGGAGGAGGAATGTGAATTGCTGCCACTCCATGCACCTCACAGACGAATCAAAGGATGGCAAAATGAGGTGTATTAAAGGTGCCAGCCTGGTGCATATGGACAGTGGGAGCCACACAGTACTCGGAGGGCTTGGGCTGTAGGCTGGACACATATGAATATTGGACCCCAGACCAAACCCCCAAAGCAGAACCACTAAAAAGGGAAAAAAATAGCCCAGCCCCCCTCTGCCTACAGCACCCAGGAAGATCACCAGAAACCACTTGGTGGGTTTTAAATGAGCTGGAGGCTTATTTTTTTCTACCATTTTGTTCTAACTGTAAGACAATAGGACCTGGAGCTGTGAAAGGATCAAAAACAGACCCAGAGAGAGATCAGAAGGCAAACACCAACAACTGAGACAAAATTCACTTTGCTATTATAGGGTAAGTTGAGGCAATCTGCCTTCCTCATCCAGGTGTCTGGGTAGCTAAGGGAAGCAGTGTTCCCATAGCCTTGGAGGGACCTGATAACTAGTGTTTCCATAGCCTTGGGACTGGGTCCAATAAGCTGTTCCCATAACATGAAGTAAGCTTGCATGCGCAGAATTATGTTGTGCTATATAAATTCTGGCAACTTGCTGGCTTTGTTCCCCTCTAGTACTTAAACAGGTAGGGACTCCCTGCTGAGGGTGATGATGATGAGAGACACAAGGGGACAGGTGCCATGATGGATGCCACACTAGGGAGCAAGGGGCATGACATGAGACATGCAGATAGACATGCAGCTTGCAGCATGCATAGCTCACCCACCCATGAATGAAGGCATACCAGACATCCCAACAGTTCCCTGAATATTTTTCTGTCAGCACGAATACCATGAAACTGACTGACCTTGAAGGGTGTCAACAAAGCTATCCTACAGAACTTGCATTTTTTTCTTACTTTTTACTTTTTTATTTTTTGTTATTATTTTTATTATTTTATTTTTTTATTTCTCTTCCATGTAGTTTTCTTTGTTTTGTTTCTTTGATTTCATTGTTTGACTGGTTTATTTTGTTCTCCCTTTCATATTGTATTTTCATTTCTCATCCTTCACTCGTATTCCTATAACACACTATTCTTGGCCTTTTACATTTTATTCTTTTTATTCAGATCGCATATTTCTTTTCATATTATTGTAGTTCCCATTCCCACACGGTACCCTTCCCTGATCTTCGTCCACTTCCCTATCTTCCTGAGCTTTATTACTGTTGTGCTTAACTTCATTCTCTCACACACTACTCCAAGTTCCTATCCCTTACTCTCACTATATTTCACCATCTAACCTAGCATAAGCACTCTGCTTTCTGGAGTCAGCTCACATTCTTTTTTCTGTCTAGCAAGAGTCTTATCCCTTTTTCACCTTTAAAAAAAGTGGCTAGAAATATCACAGTTATTGCTATACTTCTCCAAAGGACCCTCTCTCTATCTGTTCTTCACTTGTTGGTACTTTAAATCCCATAGAACGAACATCCACCACTCTCATAATCCACTTATGAAAAGATGCTCAGCATCACTAGCCATCAAAGAAATGCACGTTAAAACTACAGTGAGATTCCACCTCACACCAGCCAGAATGGCCATCATAAACAAATCAACAAACAAGTGTTGGAGAGGATGTAGAGAAAAGGGAACCCTAGTACACTGTTGGTGGGAATGCAGACTGGTACAACCACTATGGAAAAAAATATGGAATTTCCTCAGAAAAGTAAAAATGGAACTGCTGTTTGACCTAGCAATTCCACTGCTGGGATTATACCCTAAGAGCCCTGAAACACCAATCCAAAAGAACCTATGCACCCCAATGTTCATAGCAGCACAATTTACAATAGCTGAGTGCTGGAAGCAACCTAAGTGCCCATCAGCAAATGAATGGATCAAAAAACTATGGTACATTTACACAGTGGAATTCTATGCAGTAGAGAGAAAGAAGGAGCTCCTACCCTTTGCAACAGCATGGATGGAACTGGAGAGCATTATGCTAAGTGAAATAAGCCAGGCAGTGAGTGACAAATACCATATAATCTCACCTTTAACTAAAACATAATTTTTTAAAAAAGCAAACAAAATATATCCAGAGACATTGAAATAAAGAACAAACTGAGAGTAGCCAGAGGAGAGTGGGGAGAGGGATAATGGGGGGAAATAGGGGAAAGATCCATCAAGGAATAGGTATAAAGGACACGTGGACAAAGCCAAACGGGGTAGGTTCCCAGGTGGGTGGTATGGATGGGTGGGGTCGGGCCATGGTGGGGTGAAAATGGAGACAACTGTACTTGAACAACAATTTAAAAAAGAAAAGAAAAGAATAACAAGAAGAAAAAGAATCCCAAAAGTAGAGAATTGTATAAGCAGCATTTGGGACAACTTCAAGCATTCCAACATTTGCATCTTAGAGATGCAAGAAGGAAAAGAGAAAGACCAAGAAATTGTAAATCCATTTGAAAAAATAGTGAAAGAATATTTCCCTCATTTGGTGAAGGAAATAGATATGCAAGTCTAGGAGTCACAGAGAGTCCAAACAAGATGGATGCAAAGAGGCCCACTCCAAGACACATCATAATTAAAATGTCAAAGGTTAAAAGATAAAGGGAGAATCTTAGAGGTGGGAAGAGAAAAGAAGTTAGTTACCTACAGGGGAGTTCTCATAAGACTGTCAGCTGATTTCTCAAAAGAAACTTTGCAAGCTAGAAGGGACTGGCAAAAACTATTCCAAGTCATGATAAGCAAGGACCTACAGTCAAGATTGATCTACCCAGCAAAGCTATCATTTAGAATCAAAGGGGAGATAAAGAGCTTCCCAGACCAGAAAAAATTAAAGGAGTTCATCATCACCAAACCATTATTATATGAAATGCTAAAGGGATTTAAGAAGAAGATCCAAACTATGTACAATAAAGTGGCAATAAATACATATCTATGAACTACTGAATCTAAAAAACAAACTAAGCAAACAGAAACAGAATCATGGACACAGATAGTATTTTGATGGTTACTAGATGAGAGGGGGGTATGGGGGATTGGGTGAAGAGATGAGGGGACTAAGAAGTACAAATAGGTAGTTACAGAATAGCCATGGGGATGGAAAATACAGAACAGCAAATGGAGTAGCCAAAGAACTTATACGCATGACCCAGGGACATGAACCATGATGTGGGGATTGCCAGGGGGAGTAGGGGTTGCTGGGTGGAGGGGGACAAAAGGGGAAAAATTGGAACATCTTCAATAGCATAATCAATTAAATATAATTTTTTAAAAAACTAACCAGAATCAGGTTCATTCGTTGTCTTTGTAAAACCTGGGCATTCCTGGATTTTATCTGGGCCTACTTCAATCACATATGCTGGAACTGGGACCCTGCCTTTGTTAAAAGCACCTGAGATGACTCATAGGCACTCTAAATTTTAAGAAATATAGCCCTATCATAAAGATTTCA
This sequence comes from Tonatia bakeri, assembly GCA_004024845.1. Lineage (NCBI taxonomy): Eukaryota > Metazoa > Chordata > Mammalia > Chiroptera > Phyllostomidae > Tonatia > Tonatia bakeri. The sequence continues at coordinate 77,132 of PVIA01006919.1, read as the reverse complement.
AGGGATCCATGGACCCCAAAATTCTGCATAGGATTATTTTTCATGGCTGTCATTAAAGTTTTAATGGTTCATGACTCCCAAAAGCTAGATGGACCCTGGCTGGTGTGGCTTAGTTTGTTGGAGTCTTGTCCCTTATACTAAGTTTTTGGGGGTTCAATTCCTGTTCAAGACACATACCTAGGTTGCAGAATTGATCTTCAGTCAGGGCGTGTATGGGAGGCAAACATTGATATTTCTTGCTCACAGTGATGTTTCTCTCTCTCCCCCTTTCCTCTCTCTCTAAAATCAATAAACATTTTTTTTAAAAAAAACTAGATGGAGTCAGGAGAAATTTTGAGATGCCTCTCTCATAAGTCTACTTTTCCACAAGAGATTAGAGTAAGTTTTGGATGGCTCAGTATGCTTTCAGAGATAAAAATAAACCCCATCCCCAACTTTTTCTTAAAGAGCTATATAGTTTTTGAGGTTTATTTGAAAAGCAATTCTCTTCCACATTTTGGCTTAAATAAGATTTACTTTTGGAAAGAAATATCTGAAAGACCTATTTGCCATAGACTGATCAAGTTCAGAATTTAATTAGCCATCAACAAGCCTGGTTTTCTGTAATAATGAGGCCTGGTGTTCAATAATGTAGGATGTGAATTATGCCTACAGTCTTTATTTTACAGCATATCTGAAACTCTTTTCTTAAGTCACCCAGGGAAATCAGCCATCTCCAATGCAGAGATTAGGCAATGATTGTGTCGTTGCGGACATCAAAAAAGTTTCCCTTTTAAGAATGGCAATTCTGCCTGGCTGGTGTGGCTCAGTAGTTTGAGTTCTGGCCTGTGAACCAAAAGGTTGCCTGTTCAATTCCCCATCAGGGTACATGTCTGGGTTGCAGGTCAGGTTCCCAGTTGGCGGCCAGGTTCCCAGCTGGGAGTGTGTGACAGGCAACCTATAGATGTTTCTCATGAATACCAATGTTTCTCTTGCTCCCTTTCTCCTTCCCTTCCCCTCTCTCTCTAAAAATAAAAATAAATAAAATCTATTAAAAAAGTAACGGCAATTCTCAGATGGCAGCTATCTTTAGCACAACCACATTTACAGCAATGAAAATATCATCTAGTTCTGTTCTAAATTACTTTGGGATTGTGAACTTCAAAGTTGATGATACTGTAATAGGTATGATTTTGAAGGGAGACAGTAAGCACATTACATTTGGAAGTCAGAGAATAAACTGGTAGATTGAAAAACAGGGCCACAATATTTTGCAACTCTTATATCAATAAGTAGAGACTATTTTCCTACTCTTTGGATCTGGCTATTCTTACTATTTGCTTTGAACAATAGAATATAACCAATTCTAATGCCTAGGCCACGGCTTCTATATTTACCTCTTGAAACATTCCACTTCCATGTAAAAATACATGCTACTAAATGAGAGGTCACAAGGAGCAAGGGAGGGGGAGAGAGCGAGATGGAGACCCAGCCAAAAGCCAACACCAAGATCCAGACATATGAATAAGACCATCTATCTACCCATGACTGAGAGAGAACATGACTACAGCTACGTGAGTGACCTCAGGCAAGACCAAAAGAAGAATCTCCCAGTGTTTCCAGCTAACACAGAGGATTTTGGGAAATACTAAGTCATTACTTTAAGGCATTAAATTTTTTAGTGTTTACATACATAGCAATAAGTAATGCACACCACAATTTTATTTTGTTAAAGAAGTAGGAAGAGAGACATAGAAAACACCAGACTTTTTTTTGAAAAAGTGATTTTTTTTATTTTAATCATTGTTCAAGTACAATTTTCTCCCCTTTACTCCCAATCCAGCCCACCCACCCTGCCCTCCCAACTTACCTCCCATTACCACCCTCCCCCTAGATTTTGTCCATGTGTCCTTTAACTTTGTTCCTGTAAACCCTTCCCCTTTTCCCCTGAAACTCCCTCTTGTCTCTCCTCTGGTCACTTTCTGCCTGTCCTCTATTTCAGTGTCTTTGACTATATTTTGCTTGTTTCTTTGTTTTGTTGTTTAGGTTCCTGTTAAAGGTGAGATCATATGGTATTTATCTTTCACTGCCTGGCTTATTTTGCTTAGCATAATGCTTTCCAGTTCCATCCATGCTGTTGCAAAGGGTAGGAGCTCCTTCTTTCTTTCTGCTGCATAGAATTCCATTGTGTAAATGTACCACAGTTTTTTGATCCATTCATTTGCTGATGAGCACTTAGGTTGCTTCCAGTACTTAGCTATTGTAAATTGTGCTGCTATGAACATTGGGGTGCAAAGGTTCTTTTGGATTGGTGTTTTAGGATTCTTAGGATATAGTCCCAGCAGTGGAATTGTCTGGTTAAAAGGCAGATCCATTTTTAGTTTTCTGAGGAAGTTCCATACTGTTTTCCACAGTGGTTGTACCAGTCTGCAGTCCCACCAACAGTGTACTAGGGTCCCCTTTTCTCCACAACCTCTCCAACACTTGTTGTTTGTTGCTTTGCTTATGATGGCCATTCTGACAGGAAAACACTAGAATTTTTGAGACAATAATTTCTTATGGTAGACAAAAATATTTGCTGCCAAGACGCCCCTTTAAGAAAGGACTTGCCCAATGCAGTTAACAAACAGCCTTCAACTGTCAGCATCTTTGGAGTTTATCTCAGCTGCTGAGAAATGCCTCTCCCAACATACCTTTCCTAGGGCAGCCCACATTCAGTGACTGATTGAAGTGTGTACAAAATCTCAGCAAGTTCAGTCCAAAACTGAAATGTTAAAGGGAAATTTTTACTCAAGAGATCTCCACCGTGTTGGCCAAGCTTTGAGGTTGTAGACTGTGACTGGCAAGCATTAGCTTTGAGGTTAGCTCTGATAAAGAACATAATTATGTTTCCTCAAGATTAACACTACCAATTATGGATAGGAAATGAAACAATGTTACTACTCATTGGTCAATGACTATGATAGTCTTGCCTGTTAAGTGAACAAGACAGTTCTCAATTTTTGACCCCATTGGACTTTTTAACTTTGTTATGAAAAAAAAGAAAAAGAAAAAATGTCAGACTCTGTCTGGATTGAGACTTTCACTGATCTGCTTAAAAATTTAATCAGTTTTATTATAATAATAATAATGATAATAATGTTGACCTACATGCCCAAAGTTTTCAAGTCATTTAATTTTCAGAATGACTCATCAAGAAAACTGAAGCTCTTTTACTCAAGGTCATACAGGCAGTAAATGGCATGGAGAAATATGAACCCAAGTCTGTCTAACTCTTAAACCCATGTTCTTTCTGCAGATTTACCACCTCTTAACAAGACTAAGCATCAACTGAACAAGAAGTAACAATGTGACTGAAGAAAGGGCACAGCCCAAAGGCCTACCACATATGGTGCTCCTTAGTACACCTAAGTAAGAAAGGGAAAGAGAGACAGAGACAGAAGAAAGAGAGTGTGCGGGAAAGGAAAGAATAAACAAATAATAATTAAAATAATTCCATGGGAGAAAGAGAAAGGAGTGGCCACAAGAAGAATGGCTGAATAGAAGCCTATAACATTATGCCAAATATGGAGAGAATGAACACGAGAGTCCCTAGATTCTGATATGTAAGAATTTAAATTTACCCCTTGAAATCTGATGCAGTTAGTTTTAGGACAAATAAGAAATACCTGCTTACAGAGCATTGAGTGAATTTAAAGAACTCATCCTATTGAGATAGTACTGGCTAAAAATACATGAGTCACAAGAGGCAATTTCTTGAGTACCAAGTCCTTAATGGTTTGGTGAAGAAACCCAGAAAATTTGGGGTTGCAGACAGAAAGAGAAACCCATAATGCTCAGTTTCCACATCCTTTCCCTGGTCCTTGACCAGAGTCAGAACTCTGGGCTGGCTGGCTCTAACTCTGCCCTAGTTTAAACATTTCTTATATTTATTTGCTTGCTTCTAGGAGAAAAGAATATGCTGTTCTCACAGAATTTGTCCTGACAAGGCTTGAATTCAATTTCCAAACACTGAAAATAATCCCCCTTTCTTTCTACCTTAGACAGTTTATCTCTGTCTCAGAGTCACTTGCTTGGTGAGGCGTGGGGTAGGAGTGGTCCAGGAGAAGTTGTGCCCCTCCATCAACTCTCAGAGCAGCATCCCTGTAAGCCCAAAGTGTCCACTTGAATTTCGTTCCTAGATTTCTTGACTACAAACTTCACCTCCACCCCTAAATTGTGCCTGTAGTGAAAGGGGTTAAATTTTTCATTTGCGTTCTATTATTGGTAGCTCAATAGATTTTCATTTTCTCTTCATCTCCTGCCCCTCCCCTCTAGGGCTGAAGTCCTGAGGTTTAAGTCTCATGAAGAAACAGCCATGCTTCATTTATTCCTGCTGCAGCCAAGTTGCTGTGGATGGTATGCTTCTGCTGAGATATTAAATCAAGGTAAACATTAATCCCCCAGGCTGGAGCATCTATGAAGAGAAGAAAAATGTGGCTTCATTTCACAGAAAACACTACAGTCAATCTAGGCCCTATGCTTTGTCCCCAGACCCCACACCCTTAGAGTTAATTATAAAATGTTCCCTCTGGAATATATAAGAAGCCATATTTAATCTGATAGGGAAAATGTTTTCACAAATCTTGCCTGAATACAAATACTTCTGATGAATAATGGATAAATAATATTGTGCATCAAAACAAAGTACTTACACTTGCAATAAGATGACCAATACAATCTATATTCCTGCATGACCTGGATTCAATGAAATGAGACACAGACTATATGAGCGATCATGCAATCCAGTTAAATCACCCAAAAAGAGCGAAATCGGTTTGAGATAAGATCAAAAAGATACCAGCTCAGGATTGCCATTTTATACTGTCTGCCTTTAAATTTTTTAGTTTTTCATATTGCAGTTTAACCTGGAATTTTGATATTACTTAAAGACATTGTTTATTTTAAACTAATTTTCCCAGCACCATTCACTGGAAAAAATTTTTATACTGATATAAAACATATACGCTAGGCTTGTATCTAGACTCTCTATCCCATTTCAATGTTTTGTCCACTGATTCCTACACCTGCACCACACTGATTTCACTATTGTGGTTTATTGTATAAAACCTTATAACTAATGTCTCTTTATTTCTTTTTATAATACTTATTGTTATTCCCACCCACTGATTCTTCCAGGTTAAACATTCACTTTGTCACATTGAAACAAATACATATCAATAAGGTTTTTATTAAAATTTAATTGATTTTGGAAAGAACATGTTATCTAGAAATACATCTCCACTAAATAAATTCTTTCTTAAAATGTTTCACATCGTTTTTTTAAATGTGTTGAGGGACCTCCACATATTTTTCATAGTGGCTGCACCATTTTACAATCCTACCAACAGTGCACAAAGCTTCCCATTTCTCCAGACCCTCAGCATCATTTGTTATTTGACTTGATGAGAACCATTCTGACAAGTGATAAGTCACTGTGGTTTTGATTTGCATTTCTCTGATGATTAGTGATATTGAACATCTTTTCATATGTCTTTTGGCAGTCTGTATGTCTTCTTTGGAGAAATATGTATTCAGGTCCTTTGCACATTTTTAAATAGTTTTGTTTGTTTTTGGATATTGAATTGTATGAGTTCTTTATATATTTTGGATAACTCTTTAACAAATAAAATATTTAAAAATATCTCCTCCCATTTAGTAGGTAGTCTTTTTGTTTTGTTGATGGTTTCCTTTACTATGCAAAAAACTTTTTAGTTTGATATAGTTCCATTTGTTTATCTTTGCTTTTATTGCCCTTGCCTATGGAGACATATCAAAATAAATATTGCTAAGACCAATGTCAAAGAGTTTGCTGCCCATGTTTTCTTCTAGGATTTTCATGGTTTCAGGTCTTACATTGAGTTCTTTAGTTCATTTAAGAGTTTGTTTTTGTATAAGTAAAAGAAAATGCTCCAGTTTCATTTGTGTGTGTGTGTGTGTACGTGTGTGTGTGTGTGTGTGTACATGTCCAGTTTTCCTACACCATTATCTACCATATGACCCAGCATCTCCACCTTTGGGTAGTTCTCCAAAGAAAACAAAAACACTAATGTAAAAAGATATATGCACCCCTCTGTTCACTCTGTACTATTTATAATAGCCAAGATATGGAAGCAACCTAGATGTCCATCAATAGATAAATGAATAATGGAATATTACTCATACATAAAAAATGAAATATTGCCATTTGTAACAACATGGATGGACTTAGAGGGTAATATGCCAGTGAAATCAGTCAGACTAAAAGACAAATATCATACAATTTCACTTGTATGGGGAACCTAAAACAATGAACAAGCAAAACAAAATAAAAACAAACTCATAAATACAAAGAACAAACTGATGGTTGACAAAGGGGAAGAGGGATGGGACTAGATGAAAAGGGGTAATAGAGGTATAAACTTCCACTTATAAAATAAATATGTCACAGAATGTAATGTACAGCACAGAAAATATACTCAATAACATCTTAATAACTTTGTATGGTGACAGGTGGTTGGTTACTAGGCTTATCTTGATGTTCATATTATAAAGCAAATAAATGTTGAATCACTATGTTCTACTTGTAAAACCAATATAAAATGTATGTCAATGTATGTCAAGGATTCTTTCATAAAAATAAACTAATTTTAAAAATATATTTTTACTAATTATTAAAAAATGTCTTTCATTCAACATTTGTGATCAATTTAATCTATTAGTCAAGACTTTTGGTTACCAAGTACAGAAACTCTAATTAAGTAATCTTTAAAAGGAACTATATGAAAAAACACTACATGAAAAAATTAAACCCAAATTGATTTTAATTCTATATGCAAAATCTAAAACTATGAAGGATCTGGTTTTTAGATAAAACACAAAGAAACATTACCCATCAAATAAAATAGCTGATAAATAAATCTGAATTGAACTTCACAATTAAAAACTTCTGCTTCCTGAAAAACACTGCAAAGAAAATGAAAAGACCAGTCACAGACTAGGAGTAAATATTGGCAAAACATAAATTCAATAAAGGACTTGCATCCAGACACATAAATTATTCTCATAATGTAATAAGAAACAAACAAAAAATTGGCAAAAAATACTTAATAAGACACTTCACTAAGATATGTGGATGATAAATACACATTTAAAAAGATACTTAACATCATTCTTTATTGAAACAATAATGAGATACTACTGCACACCTAGAAGAATTGCTGAAAGTTAAAAAAAGAAAATATCAAATACTAGTAAGAAAGTGGAGCAATGGGAATTCTCATTGCTGATGGTAATGTTAAATGGTGCAGCCCCTTTGGAATACAGTTTGGAAGTTTCTTATAACATTAAAAGTATGTTTACCATAAAATTCAGCACTTCTATGCTTAGTGCTGAATTTTCTTGCACTAAGGTGTTACCCAAGAGAAATGAAAATGTATTCACACAAAAATCTGCATGCAATTATTTATTATGACTTTCTTCATAACCACCAAAAGCTGGAAACAGTCCACATGCCTATGAACAGGTGATAAACAAACTCTGGTATATTCATGTAATGAAATACAACTTAACAATAAAAAGAAACAAATTACCGATATTTGTGATACTTGAAATAATGTGGATGGATCTCAAGCACATTAAGTGCAGTGAAAGAAGCAGTACTCAAAAGGCTACATACTTCATGATTCCATATACATCACATTCTGAAAAAGGCCAGCTTTATCAAAATGGGCCAAGTTGCCTGGGGCAAAGTAGCAGATTGACTATGTAAGAGCATGATGCAACTTTCTGGGTTGATAGAAATGTTCTGTCTTGACTGTGGTGGTGATGATGTAATCTTCATACATCAATCAAAGTTCATGGAACTATTCATCTAAACAAGGTGAATTTTATTGCATGTAAATTACACCCCAAAAAACCTGTCCCAAAAACAGAGTGGTTATTTATTGGCTCATGTATTTAAGAAGTGTGGGTGTTTTCTGGTTTCAGGCATATTTGGGGCTGGGTGCTAGAAGCAATATCATTAGCCATTCTCTCTTGCCCTTTCTTCCTCCATGTTGGCTTATTCCCTCCAAGCAGTAGGGCCTACCAGTCATTCCCATATAAACTCAGAACGAATGAGATCCTCTTTCTCTTCCCATAATAATAGAAATCCCCTGCTATGTAGGTCTCATATAGCCTTAGTCAATCAATATATGGGCTTTAGGAAATGAGATACTCTGGTTGACCCCCTTGAGTCATTTGCCCATCCTCATGCTGGGAGAAATAGCCACATCAGAGCTGCTTGGTGTGCTAGAGGTGCAGCTTCCAACAGAAAGGCAAGCCAGGCAGACAAAAGAAAAGATGTTTCAACACCTTCATTCTTGATTACTGCACATTAGTGATCTGTCTACTGTTCTTGTTGCTCAGCAATACTCAGACAGTCTTCCCTCCTTTGAGTTGTGTTCCAAGAAATCTTTACAGCATGTTTTCTAGATTTCCATCTTGTACTTTCATGCTTTTACTTACTATATATCATCAGCAATGGCTATTTCTCTTAACCTCCTCCTTTTTCCATGTGGGCTCATCTTAGTGTCTTTGGCTTGAAATGCCTCTTCCATGCTGAGGGATTGACTTTAAGGTAGGATGCATTTCCACTTTCCAATTGGTGACTTGACATGCCACTACGGTGATAGCAGGCCATATTTGCCTGATTCTCAACTGACTCACTCAGCAGTTGCCCTGGTGCAGAGCAAGAGAGGACAAGACCAACAGATGAGCTGGACTGACATAATTAATCTCACCAGGCAAGCCCAACCCACACACAGTGCAGTCATGGCTCTTTACCATCTTCAGGGATTGGTCATACTTTCTACACATTTGTTAGGGCACTCAGCAAGCAAACACTTACACATTTGGAAGAAATATTAGATATTATTTAGTACGAAAGTCTAATTTGATAAATGAGAAAAAGTAACTCAGAGCTTCTTTCCCAAGAGCTAGGACTATACCTTACCTAGTAACCTTATCTAATAACCTGTGCCCTTGCTACAGTGTGCTTACTGATACTTCTCTTTTTCTGAGATTTTTCTTCCTGGTTAACAGATTTGTTCCTGAACATTACTACCACAAATTAGTGCAAATGCCTTGAAATACAAATAAGAGAAGATTGCCATACACTTTGTAGTAGACCGATGTCAGTGTGTTATCCTGGAAGGTTGTAGAGCTTAGTGACTTTGGAGTCAGAAAGTCTTGAATTTGAGTCCTGGTTATATGAGGTTGGATATTGGGCAACTTAATCAGCCTTTCCTCAGCCAAAAGATGGGGATAATAGCCCTGGCTGGTGTGGCTCAGTAAATTCAGTGCCAGCCTGCAAACCAAAGAGTCACCAGTTTGATTCCCAGTCATGGCACGTGCCTGGGTTGCAGGCCAGGGCTTCAGCTGAGGCCATGCAAGATGCAACCACACATTGATGTTTCTCTCCCTCTCTTTCTAACCTTTATTCCTCTCTCTCTAAATCTAAATAAATATAATCTTAAAAATAATTTAAAAATAAATAAAATGGGGATAATAGTAGCATCTCTTTAGAAAGATACTGTGCATAAATGATAAGATTTAGAAACATTTAGCATACTATCTAGTATATGGCTTATACTTCTGCCCTAGCCAAGAGACGAAGGTAAGAAAGGAAGAAAGAAGAGATAATTTTGCAGACAGTGGACCTGGTAGAACCAAAACAGTGATTTCATTGAATGCTACTTTAAGAAAATATTGTACTCATGAAAATATTCCTGTGATGAGATGTTGGGATGGGGGAGCAGGACGATAGTTTTATGACAGAAAAGCAAGTTCCAGGATTTCTCTAGTAATTTTAAGTTTACTTTAGTATCTTGGTCTCTTAAAACCTGGGATAACACAGAAAGGAAAGATGTCAGGTCAGGATATGGGTAGGTAAAGGACAGGGCAGAACAGGAAAGACCAGCTAAAATGACACAGGACTACAGGATGTAGAAGTATTCTTAGATAAGGCAAAAAAGAAAAGAAAATTGGAAAGTATCTTGGGTTCAGGCAGGGGAAGGGTCAAGTCTAGGAGATCAGCCAATATAGGTTAAAGGAATGGAGCATGCAGTTGCAAGAACAAGTAATGAGAATCAGGAAATTAGTTGAAGGATCTGAGTCTCACCCTAAGGAGCTGAGACAGTAAGACAGTGGACCATACAACAGGGACTACCACCGAGGGGCCTGGGTTCTAAGAAATGAAGTCACCATTACCACAAAGGCAAGGATGCTACACATATGTCCTGCCCAGCACCAGGACTGAGGCCAGAGTACTGTAACATCTGCAGGCAGGATAGAGGCAGGAAATAATTTAAGACAAGAATGGATAGCGAGGAAACTGCCCTGTTTGTGAAAGAAGTTATTCAGTCTTTTCATGACAACAGACTTTCCCAATCTCTGTAACATGAAATAGAAATAAAGAACAGGAAATAATAATTGCAGATTTATAGAGATATATTGCTATATGTTCCCAGAGGCATTTGAAAATATGAAAATAAACTGAATACATTGATGATAAAGATGGTATACTAAAACCCAAAAGATATATTTGTAAATTATTTTCAGGAATATTCTAAGGCTCTTAGGGTGCAGGTTACTTAGTTGTGTGGGAAGTATTCTTTCACGTAACTTGCAATTATTCTATGAAATTTAGTTTTTGAATTTCATGGACAGTTTGGAATTTCAAATTTACAAGGATATGTAAGGACATTGAAAAGGACACCTTTATTCCATACTACAGCCATTTCTCTCTCTCTCCCCCTCTCCTTCTCTCTCTCTCTTTCTCTCTCTCTCTCTGTGGTACATGCATGCGTGTGTACATGTAGCAGGGAGAAGGTAGAGGGATGGGTGCAACATGGGAACTACTGAATAAAAGTTGAAGGACTGAATATAAAGCCAACCAGTAACTGCACAAATCATCTAGTGATTTCCAAACTGTGATTTACACAGCTCCAATTAGCTATGTGTTGGGGTCTCAGTGACTAATCTAAGCAGGAAGCTTAGTCAGAAGCCCTGAAACTCATTTCAACCAAAATGACTCTGCTTTTTATGTGTTTATAAATTGAAATTGATTCCACAGAACATTTTGTTTAAAAGAAAGGACTCCAATATTTATCTCAGGAAAATAGTACATGATTTCAAAATGGACAAAGTCAATTACCGGGTTTCCTGTTGAGTAGCTCCTTTCACGTTATTTATTTGGAGAAGCCTACACCTTTTATTGTCTTTGAAGTATTTTACAACTAAATGAATTACAGAATACTTACAATAATGCAAATGATTCTTTTTAGTTACTTTTTTAAAAATTAAAAAATATTTTGAATTATAATTTTCATTTAATATCATTCTGTATTATTTTATATTAGTTTCAGATGTACAGCAAAGTGGTTAGAAAATCATGTACTTCATGTACTTTACAGAGTGGCCCCCCCTGCTACTCAGATACCCACCTGGCCCCATATATAGTTATCATGATATTACTGACTATATTCTCTATGCTATAGTCTACATCTCTGTGATCGTTCTATAACTACCAATTTGTACTGCTAAACCCTTCATGTATTTCACCCAACCCTCATTACCCTCCCCTCTGACAACTGCCAGTCTGTTCTCTGCATCTATGAGTCTGTCTCTATTTTGCTTGTTTATCTTGTTCACTAGATTCCACAAACAAGTGAAATCATATGGTATTAGTCATTCTCTGTCTTACTTATTTTACTTAGCATTACACTCTAGGTCCATCTGTGATGTTTCAAAAGGTAACATTGCATTCTTTTTTTACAATGAAGTAGTATTCCATTATATATGTGTAACACAGCTTTTTTTATCTACTCATCCACTGGTGGACACTTGGGCTGCTTCCAAATCTTGGCTATTATAAATAACACTGCAATGAACATAGGTTTGCATATTTTTTTTCAAATTAGTGTTTCAGTTTTCTTTGGATACATTCTTAGAAGTAGAATTGCTAGGTCAAAAGGTAGTTCCATTTTTAATTTTTATTTAGTAGTTCCACCCTATTTTCCACTGTGGCTGCAGCAATCTTCATTCCCACCAATAGTGCACTAAGGTTCCTTTATTTCCACATCCTTGTGGAGAAAAACACTTGTTATTTGTTGATTTTTTTATGACAGCCATTCTCACAGGTATGAAATAATAGCTCATTGTGGTTTTGTCTTGCATTTCTCTGATAATTTGTGATGTTGAGCAAGTTCTCATTTGTCTATTGGTCATCTGTATGTTTTTCTTGGCGAAGTGTATATTTAGGTCTTCTACCTGCTTTTTAATTGGGTTGTTTGTTTTTCTGGTGTTGTCTGAGCTCTTTATAAGTTTTAAATATTAGCCCCTTATCAGATGTATCATTGGCGAATATCTTCTTCCATTCAGTAGGATGTCTTTTAATTTTGTTGATGGTCTCCTTTGCTGTCCAAAAGCTTTGTAGTTAGGTGTAGGAGAAATATAAAGATAAATATTGCTAAACAGTATGAAATTTCCTCAAAAAACTAAAAATGGAACTGCCTTTTAACCAGGCAATTCCACTGCTGGGATTATATCCTAAGAACACTGAAACACTAATCCAAAAGAACCTATGCACCCCAATGTTCATAGCAGCACAATTTACAATAGCCAAGTGCTGGAAGCAACCTAAGTACCCATCAGTAAATGAATGGATCAAAAAACTATGGTACGTTTACACAATGGAATTCTATGCAGCAGAAAAAAAGGAGCCCCTACCCTTTGTAATAGCATGGATGGAACTGGAAAGCATTATGCTAAGCAAAATAAGCCAGGTGGTAAAAGACAAATACCATATGATCTCACCTTTAACAGGAGCCTAATCAAAAAAATGAACAAGCTAGCAAAATATAACCAAAGACACTGAAATTGAGAACAGGCTTACAGTGACCAGAGTGGAGAGGGGAGGGGATTACAAGGGAAAAGGTTGAAGGGTTTGCATGAACAAGTACAAAGGACACATGGACAATAACAAGGGGGGTGGAAACAGGGAAGGGAGGCAGGGATGGCACAGGTGGTGGGGAGGGGTAGGGAGAAAAGGCAGAAAACTGTACTTGAACAACAATTTTTAAAATGTTTAAAAAAAGAAAAATATTGATTAAAAAGATCCAATATTTTACTGCCTATGTGTTCTTCTAGTAGTTTTATGTGGTTTCAAGTCTTACATTTAAGTCTTTAACTATTTTGAGTTTATTTTTTGTATATGAGATATGAACAGATATATGCAAAAAAAAAAATGAAACTGGACCACCTTCTGACATGTAAATGATTCTTATCCATACAAAGACAAGTGATTTTTTTCTAGTGAAATATTGCCTTGCAGATATTGACCAGTTTTGCATCTGTTTGTAAACTTATTTCTTATTACCAATATGTGGGTGGTGTTTGAATTAACTTAGGAACTAGTTGTCAGATCTTACAGGTTCCCTCATTGTTTAATGAGTTCAATTAAAGTCTTTGGCATGAGTTCATTTTATATTAGTATGAGATTCATAATTCTATATTAAAATTATCCTTTAAAACTGATAAACAATAACTGGCAGCTACTAACGTAAACACCATAATTCACAGATAAAGAAGTTAGAGCCTAGTGAATCTCATGACTTGACACATGATAGTAAACTGTTAGTGTCTGTACCTTAACTAAAACCCAAATTTCACAACTCCCTGCCTGGTGTTGACGCCATTCATGTAAGAAACTAATCATTGTTATTTTAAATTTGATGAGAAAATTTTCATTTATTAGTACACAAAAGTTTATTGAATATCAAAGTATAAAGGTAAAGCCAATCAATTAAATTTTGTCACATGTGATAAAATTAGCTTTGACTTATTGGAGAATATGAATAAAATATCTGATTTAAAGTAAAATGGGACATGTCTAGACTGAAAAATTGTTTTTTACCTTCCCAAAGGAGACCTCTTGTACCCAAGAACTCTGGATCTGAAGGAGTACCCTCATCCTTTTTTCTGCCTCGACACCCATGATGGATGAGAGTCACATGTGTGACATGTTCCCATGGGCACAGATATGGTAATCTATGCATTACACACATACAAATTCCGACTCACTGGCTATAACTTTCTTTTCTTCCTGCTTTAAGAAAATATATCAGAATGCAAATGAATGGATGGTTATTAAGAGTTTATACTGAAATATATATATTTTTTAAAAAGCAAATCATTGGTAGAATTGAGAATTTTACCAATTATAAAGACTAAATTATCTGAACATATTGTACTACCCTGGGATTCACTAGGATATTTCACCTCCATGACTGATAAGCACTAGGTCAGAGAGATGTTAACCTTTTTTTTTAATAAAAGAAGCAGAATCAGGTATCAACAATGAACAGACATAAGTAAGAGGGGAAAACCTATGAAACAACAAAGATCTTGAAGGATATAATTAGGATTGAAACAAAAAAAGATTTCTGAGGGAGGGCACGAGACAAGAAAGGATTGAAGCAGAGTACAGAAAGATAAAGACCAAATGAAGAAGCCAAATGAGTAAAGAATTGATTCCACAGTAAGCCTTTAAATATATTTGGTCTTCTTGTGTTTTCTGATTCAGAAAGACTGTCCTTCTGTTTCAAGTTGAATTGTTTCTCCCCCCAAAATTCATACGCTGAATTCCTAATCCCTAGTACCTCACAAGCTGACCTTATTTGGAGAGAGGATCTTTACAAAGGTAGTCAAATTAAAATGAAGTCATTAGGATGCACTCTAGTCCAGGATGAGTGATGTATTTTCAAAAGGGGAAAATTACATGCACACAGGGAGAATGCCATGTAAAGATGAAGGCAGAAATCAGGGTCATGCTTCTACCAGCCAAAGATAACCAGCAAATCAGCAGAAGCTGGGAGAAAGACACGAAATAGATCTTCCTCATAGCCTTTAGAAGGAAGCAGTCCTGTGGACACATTGATTTTGGATTCCTAGCCTCCACAACTATGAGACAATTAATTTCTGGAATTTCAAACACCCAGTTTGTGGTGTGTTTTTATGGCAGCCCTAGGAAACTAATATAATTCCAAGGCAGTTGCAGTGGTCCTCAAGAAGATGGGCCCTTGTCTATTTGTCAGGTGAAATGGCTTTCTTGGTTGGGGGGGTCTTGAAATTAGAGAGAATTTGGGGCATGGCAGACAGGGAACAAACAGCTAACCAGTGACTACTAATTAGTGTTAATCAAATGGAAAACAAAAGAAGAAAATCAGACATTTTATTATGTATATCCAAAACACATTAAAATAATGAGGGGGTTACCAAGTGTTTCTAGGGTTTGGAATTATATTCCTCATAGCACACAGGTCAGGCAAGGTGGAGGGTGAGATGAGCCTGAAAAGTCAGGCTCATCCAGCAGAGTGGTTCTCTCCAGGTCTGATACTGTCAACAATGGGAGTTCCTGCAGCTTGCATGGAAATCCTCTGAGGAAAACAAAATAAAATTAAAATTCATGTTGTTTTTAACTATTCTGTTTGAAAATGTGACTAATTTCAGCTCTGTAAGTTTGCAAGCATAATGAATAAAGACTTACCATGTTTGCTTACACAGGACCTCTGGCTTTTTTATCTCTAAATATATGAGTCCTCACACGTCTTTCAAATAGTGAGAAATGACCACTGGAACTCTCAAAATGTAGATTAAATTTTAAAAAGCAAATGTGCATAAGGGTGCATGGAGGACAAAGAACACATAATGGTTCCTAAAGCTAGAAAACATTCAAAACAGTAAAAAGATAGTTCAGTTTGAAGGACTGAAAAAATGTGTTCAATCATCAAAAGTGTAGGCGTCAATAAAGCACAAAAACAATCACATACAATTACATAAAATGAATGCCACATCAGATAGTTAGACCAGTTTGACTACACTGAACTATTATATTGTCATGTGGGAACTTCATGCCACCAACCATCCCTCCAAGCATCCCAGAATCTTGCTTTCTCATTACAGTTCTATACTGTCAATAAGGCATGACTACAATTCTATTATGTAGACCATTGTCAGTAGCCCTGAGGAAAGCAGTGATAAGGGGCATACTGTCCTGCCTTAAAAGTAAATATGATATTCTTGACTATCAGTTATCAAATGATAGCTACCAAACTTGCATCACAGTTCTGGTTATGTGACATTCTTTTGTCTAGAATACCCCCCCTGGGGTCATGCTCTTCCCTAGATTATCCCTCTTTGCTTTTCTCCTTTATTTTTCTTGTTGTTCTTTGCTTCTTCCTCCCTTCCATTAGCTGCACTCACTTCCTAAATCAAGTAAATTTTATATTTTATACTGCTGCTTCTCCAGAACATGGTAAAATGGTCCCTGCACAAGCCCAGACTGACTCTCCCTTCTTTTTAAATATATTTTATTGATTATGTTATTACAGTTGTCCCATTTTCCCCCTTCTCTCCCCTCCACCCTTCCCACACCCACCCACATTCCCCCACTTTAGTTCATGTCCATGTGTCATACTTATAAGTTCTTTAGCTTCTACATTTCCCATACTATTCTTACCCTCCCCCTATTTTCTACCTACCATCTATGCTACTTATTCTCTGTACTTTTCCCCCTCTCTCCTCCTCCAACTTCCCTGTTGCTAACCCTCCAGGTGATCTCCATTTCTTTGGTTCTGTTTCTGTTCTAGTTGTTTGCTTAGTTTGTTTTTGTTTATGTTTTGGGTGTGGTTGTTGATAATTGTGAGATTGCTGTCATTTTACTGTACATGTTTCGTATCTCCTTTTTCTTAGATAAGTCCCTTTAACATTTCATATAAGAGCTTGGTGATGATGAACTCCTTTAACTTGACCTTATCTGGGAAGCAATTTATCTGCCCTTCCATTCTAAATGATAGCTTTGCTGGGTAGAGTAATCTTGGATGTAAGTCCTTGCCTTTTATGACTACGAATACTTCTTTCCAGCCCCTTCTTGCCTGTAAGGTTTCTTTTGAGAAATCAGCTAACAGTCTTATGGGAACTCCTTTGTAGGTAACTGTCTCCTTTTCTCTTGCTAGTTCTAACATTCTCTCCTTATCTTTCATCTTGGGTAATGTAATTATGATGTGTCTTGGTGTGTTCCTCCTTGGATCCAACCTCTTTGGGACTCTCTGAGCTTCCTGGACTTCCTGGAAGTCTATTTCCTTTGCCAGAATGGAGAAACTCTCCTTTATTATTTGTTCAAATAACTTTTCCACTTGTTGTTCTTCCTCTTCTCCTTGTGGTATCCCTATAATTTGAATGTTGGAACATTTAAGATGTCCTGAAGGTTCCTAAGCCTCCCCTCATTCTTTTTAATTCTTGTTTCTTCATTCTTTTCTGCTTGGATGTTTCTTTCTTCCATATGGTCCACTCCATTGATTTGAGTCCCAGTATCCTTCCCATCACTATTGGTTCCTTGTACATTTTCCTTTATTTCACTTAGCATAGCCTCCATTTGTTCATCCATTTGTGACCAAATTCAACCAATTCTGTGAGCATCCTGATCACCAGTGCTTTGAACTATGCATCTGATAGGTTGGCTATCTCTTCATCTCTTAGTTGTATTTGTTCTGGGGCTTTGATCTCTTCTTTCATTTGGGCCATTTGTTTTGTCTTGATGCACCTGTTACTTAGTGAGAAGTGGAACCTTAGGTGTTCACCAGGGTGAGGCAGCTGGGTTGTGATGCTGTATATGTGTGTGTGGGGGGGGGTGCCCAGAGGGAACAATGACACTTGCTCCTCTCTCTGTCAGATTTTAGTCACTTCCCCCACAAGCAAATTGGAACCTTCTGGTGCCGATTCTCGTGTGGGTGGGTTTGTGTACATTCTAAGACCCTGTGGGTCGCTCCAGCAAACTCTCCTGTGAGGCTGGGAGTTTCTCCTGGCACCTCAACCCCCATGGGTATTTTAAATCGGTGTTTTGAGGCTTTATTTCCCTGTGCTGTGATGCTGGGTTGTTTGGTCTGTGTCACTCCCCAGTTTTGCCTGGTTTATCTGCATGTGAATGTGGAACTGCCCGGTCCACTAACTGCCTTGTGCACTGTACCCCTCCATAGTCCACCACCTCACTGGTTCCACCAGCTGCTGCCTTGCATACCCAGGGTCTGCCAGCCCCCCTTTGCTGCAACCCCTCTCCACCCAGCTGCCCAACTCCACCCCTCCTACCAGTCTGGATGAATGTTTCTTCTTTAACTCCTCGATTGTCGGACTTCCATACACTTCAATTTTCTATCACTACTGGTTGTTTTTTGTTTCTAAATTGTTGTTATCCTTATTTTGGTTGTGTGATGAGGCACAATGTGTCTACCTACACCTCCATCTTGGCCGGAAGTGACTCTCCCTTCTCACCAGGACCATATCTTATATACCTTAACATTTCTTCCTCAAAAAGGGCACTCTAATCCTAATAGCCTTTATTCTATAGCAAAATAAATAATTGGGGTAGATATGTCTGTTGTTGGGGAGAGAACCTTCCCAGGGCCTTCAAACATTCACAGTCCTACTCCTATCTATAAAAATAATTAAATAAAACATCTATACTTATCCATTTCCACCATCTTTCTCTTCCTTTACTCTTGCTCATTGGTCCCTTGTGTCATCACAAAGAGCATGAGACTAGGAATCAAAAACCCTGGATTTAAGTCCTAACCATTTTCTTACTCTATAAAAAAGAAAATCTAGAAAAGTCCTTCAACTTTTTAATATTCTCACCTATAAAATGGGATGATCATCATTAATCCTGACTAGTGTACAAAATCATTGAAAGAAGATTGACAGAAAAGTGCTTTATCTGACTTAAATTACAAAAATGAGCTTATTATTGAGACATTAGGTGGTTTACAATCTTGCCTGAGAGAAGTCCATGACCTGGAAATAGATAGGTGAACTAAACCTTATTTAATATGTTCAAAAGAAGCCCAGGTAAGATAGTACTGACCAGAAAGTGGTGTCAGATTTTAAAATGTTAAAATAAATGAAAAAACTGTGCAAATAAGACAATCTAGGGACAGTTTGTTGATTACATGTTACTCATCCTGACTTCCCAGAGTGAAGAAGATCTATATCATTTACTGGTGCCTTTAATCAACAGGCTATTGCATATTTTCTATTTCTATGCATTCTTTATGTATTGATATTTAACAGCTTCTTAGATTCAGGTGATTTATTCCAGACCATAGGGAGCACAGTGTTGGAAACAATAACTCTTATATTTTCTGTCTGCCTTTGCATCCTACCTTATGATGCTTTCAGATTCTGCTTATCTTTCCTAGAATTTATGGAGTCTTATATCCTCTTGGAAGGGCCATTTTCTTAAATTTTCTTCTAGATATTACAAAATCCTTTTAAAAAGATATTTTTAGTCTTCACAATAACTTTATTCCCCTTATTTTGCAGTATTTCTGCATACTCACCATGTTAGCTTCTGCTTCAATCCCTGCACTGTGCTCTTCTCAGATATACAATTGGCTGTGTTGATATCAACAACTTGCATATGTGTATATATGAATTTTCCCTGTCTCTTTTCTAAACTGCTATATATTTTACATGTGGAGACCACGTTCCTGATGTACCTCCACCTCCTTCTTTTCTGGTGATGTAGGTCCTAACTGAATATAAAGAGAGAGGTCTCACAACAATGTGAATATACTTCTTAACATTACTGAATTACACATTTGAATAATGGTTAAGATGGTAACTTTTATGTTATGTGTTTTTACCATAACAAAACAAGAGATTTAAAAAAATGAGAGTGTTTGTGTTCCTGCTTGGAAATAAGGGAAAAGAAAACAGGAAAAAAGGATATAATAGCTTCCCTCCAAAAGCAACAGAGAAGTGGTAAAAGGGCACTTCCCCAAGTTTTTATTTGAAACAAAGCTAGCTTTTGTAAACCAGACCATGGGATGTGAGAAAGAAGACAAGGACTTCTTAAGTGCTCTCAGTTGAGCATAATATAGGTAAGCAACTAATTGTGTCTTTAGTCTAGAACCTAAGGACCTGGTAGCCACAAAAATTCCCTCAGGTTTCAGCATTAAACTGATTGCCATTGTTTTTAGTGCCAATGAAAACTTTCAACCTGTTTCTCACCTTCATGGGTATATTTGTAGGAAGACACAACAGAACAGAATCAAGGTGTTTTACATGAGAAGTTCCATTTAAAAGAAAGTTCATGAAACAAGTAAATTTTAAATCAACTTTGTATTTGTGTTTAAAGGTTTTCAACTAAGGAAAATAAAAAGTCAGTGTAATGTCAAGTTCTTGAAAAATTTAGAAAATGACCAGAAAAAGGGTAGGAGAAGCTATGAACTATCAAGATGGAAAATGAGAGGCTCCCAATATTTTTCAAACATTAAAAACGCAGTCTAATAACATGGGAAAAGGAGACATTACAAAGAGCTATACTGGTAAGCTGGTTGAAAAGGACTTTTATTTAAGGAAATAACTCTTCAATGCTGGCCAAACGAGGGGTAGATTTTTCATTAGCATATAGCCAGCATTCTGTTACAGTTTCCAGCTGTGAGGTGACACTGAGTAGAAAACTAAGACAGCCACTCTCTGGAATCATCGATCTGTGTTTAAGGCCTACAAATTCCAGAAAAAAAAATCACTCATGCCACAAATATTTACTATGCACAGAACCAGGTCTAGAGCTTAAATGAACAAAATAGCAGCTGCTTCCATAGTGTGTGATAACAGAGAATTTCAATGCTTCTTTGTAGTACTCAGGGGCCCACCTCTCTACTTCCCTCCTTTCCAACTAAAAGGCCAATGCTCTTAACCATACCAGTGAATGAACACCTATGCTTTTCTCATGCTAACCAGTTGCTACATTCAGAGGCAGGAGAAAGAATCTAATCAAAAGGCAAATAGCAGTAGAATGATGCATTTAATTTTCCTTTATTTTATTTAACTTAGTTTCACTGGGCTCCTCCAATATCAAACCACCATGTAGTTGCTATAAAATATGCAGAGATAAACAATGCACAATTATAGGCAGGTTTAGTGGAGGGGGAACCTAATTTTAGCTCAAGAGTCCATGGGAGGAAACAACAAAACACAGTCAATTGACAGTGGACAAATTGGGAGAAGGAAGTCTCAGGATCCAGCCAACAGTGTCTCCTCACTTTCAAATCCTGGCTCAGCAGTGAGGAAACTTGCTCTGGTCTACTGACTGCAGAAGACGCTATACAGAGGGGTTGGTTTTAAATTCCATTCCAGCTGCCCCAAACACCTGTAGCAAAGCTTGAGAGCACTAGAAATGTCTAATCCTGGACAGTTAACCCTTGAAGAGGGGAAGTCCTCAGATAAGAGAATTACAACCACTTATCAGTTTTATAAGAATACAGATCTGCTTACCACATTCATCTCTAAGTATCCAACACAACAAAATGTAACAAAGGCCTTGCATTGACACAAAATTACATCAATGGTCTTAGGGAAAAGTATATACTACTGTCCACTGCCTGATACATTGACTCATTTACTCATTCACAATATGTATTGAAGACCTTTATATGCCAATCACTATTTTAAATAAAAACTGGGTATATACAAGATGGTATTACAAGTATATAGTCTAGAGAGAACCAAACCCAGAATTCCAAAAACATCTTCCAAACGTTTTGTAAGCCATGTGTCCCACTCTTACAGCGATGCTTCTAAGCTGAAACAGTCTACATCTCAATGATTTTGGCATATTTGATCTTTGACCTTTGGCTTTCTTCTACTGCCACTGACATTAAGGATTCTTCAAGATATTCACTTGAGACTACCTGCGTTATCAGTAACCATTACAGTCAGAAAATTAGAATTCATTAACAGGCAGATAATGTGCTTGTTACTATGATATATGAGACTATCTTTATCCTGCAGTGTAACATATCTGCCTCATCAGTCCGGAAACAGGACAATCTTTCATCTGGATGAAATGGCCTTGAAAGCTTCATCATTGCAATGCAGCAAGAAGCTACTAAAATGGTTCTTCTTAGCCTCTTTCTGCTGATTTAAAAAAAAAAAAAAGACTGCACCACCTCCCAAGGGCTTCATGTGGTTACTATAGCAACAGTACATCTGAGTCAGAACTATTAACAATCACCATGGCAACAAGTGTCTCACTTGCCATTTCCAGAAACTCATTGCATTCAGACTAGAATCATCACACCATGTAAAAAGGGGTGGGGTATTCCTCTCACTGAGAAACAGGATACTTTCTCCAAATAACTAATTTGAAAAATGTTTTAAATAAAATAAAAGGAATTATAAGGGAATCATCCTGTCATAAGCTGATTATCCTTTTTTCTAAAATACTATGGTCTAATAGAAATGATTAAAATGTTAATAATTGATATACTAGATTCATTTTTCCCAGTAAAATACAGTATAACCTTTGTTATGTAAAAGTTCTTCCTTATTTTGTAAATTCCAATAACTGTTTTATTTCTCTTGCCCAGCTCTTTTTGTCTCTGCTAATTTCCCTTTCTCCACTCTGTCACACACCCTCTTAAATATTTAGCAGAGCAGGAGTCTTTAGAGATTTGTGGATCACACTTGTCAAGTTAGAAGCAGCAGAAAGGATCCCACATTTCTGGACCTGCACCAGTAATGGCATGTGTGGTACATTGTGGGAAGTGGTCATGGTGGAGCTGCAGGCCCATCCTATTTCTCTGATTTTTAAACACAGGATGGAAATAACGAGCAGATTGCCATCCAGCATATAGCTTCCAGAAATGACTGAATACCGGAGCAGAATCAACACGCTGCCTCACTGGTCCCTGAGACCTACTGGGTCATCTTTGCTCTGGTGTCACCCCTCTCCCCCGATGTCCCAGGGTACCTCTTCACCTCCTGATCTTGATGCCCTCATCATACTACATCATGTCATACAATAACATTTTCTTGGGATTTTTGTCCTGAGTCTCAGTTGCTAGGGCAAGATAAGGTTGACTAGTAGCTTTCAGAACAGATATTAATGAGTACTGATAAAAACAAAGGTTTAAAACAAATTTTCCTAAGCCAAAAGCCAAATTACGTCAAACTTTAAATTGATCTTTTTCTTTTGCCAGTATCTTCTTTAACTGAAAACAAAGATTCTATGTTGTGATGTGCCCTTTCTTACCTCAGAGCTCACAGCCTAAAGAATGAAGCCAGGCTCCAGAACAAACTTGAGTACAGAGAATACAACTATACCAATGACAGGAGAAAGAAAATGGAGGTGGCCTTTCCTTTCACTGTGAATCCTAGGTTATTTTATTCTTCTGTCCCATTATTTAGAATAGGGGTTGGAGGAGGGGAGAAACAGGTAAAATTAGAGTCTCACTAAGCCAATGTGATAGGAAGTCCTTGAGGACTCTCCAGCTTATTGTTCAGAGGTTAAAAAGACTCCAAGGTCAAAATGACATTAGACTGAAAGCTGAGGGCTATCCTTGTAGCCCAGAGTAAACAATCATTCAGAAAAAGAAGTTTGCATTTTGTAATGAACCCACCTCTGAATGAGGCTCCCCCGTTGCTGCCCTGACCCTGGAGGACCCAAGAAAATATGAATTAAACCTTGTCCAGAAAATATAAGCGGTATTAGAATGCTCACATTTGCAGTTTTCTCTGAAATTATATAATTTGTATACAGACTGCTCAATTGTTGACTTTTCAATATTTTTCACATTCTAAATAAAATCAATGCCTCATTAGAAAAGAAACCTGCCTTGTGATATGGTGTGGCTAGGCAAGTTAAGGGTTCCCCTACATAGTAGCCAGTGTAAGGGACTTCAGCTGGGAGATTCCTACTCTGACTGGCATATACAATGACCACTTGTGTACTGAACTGTAAGTAAATGACAGAAGCACTCCCTTTGGATTCAAATCCCCCTTCCTCACTTCACTAGCTATGAAACAATGAGTAGTACATGACATGATCATACTGACCCCATTTTTTCACGTCTTTGAGGTAGAGCTAATGATGATACCTAGTTCACTGAATTGTTCAGTGATTAAATGAACTAGTACAAAAAGCACCTAGTACAGTGCCTGGCACTCAATAAATATTACTACATTATAGCACAATTCTATATACCCATTGCTTCCTACTCAGAGAGATATAAAAGATTTTTGCCTTAAAAATTATTCATTCATTTTATTAATCTATTTCTTCATTAATCTATTTCTATTTCTTCATTCATTTTATTAATCTATTTCTTTATTCATCAAATGATTGATCTCAGAGAGGCAGAGACAAGATGTCATAACTTACTAAGGTAGAAAAGACAGGTAGGGGAGGGAAATCATCACAAATGAAATTTCAGTTTCAGAATTAAACGAGAGATTTTCCCCACCTGGGTGAAGTGGTCATGAATTTAGCTTAGTGCACTGCTCTCCTTCTCTAATGCAACTTTTAATAGGTGAATATGGCCACAGGCTTTTGTGTTCCATTTGTGTCCCAATACTGCTGGTAAAATTGCTTAGTATAAGGTGCATGTTTCTCTTGGCTATAAAAATAAAAGTTCCCAGTAGAGTGAAACTTGACAAACATAACTTGATTAAGTTGTGCTATTTGGATTTTATACTCAAAGGGAAGCAATGTGTACTAGTGAGTCAAACTGTTTTGAAGTCAGAAAACTGGACTTCCATTCTTAACTTGCCATTGAGGAGTTATTTGAGAAGTTCCCAGTTTCCTCCTATTTGCAAAAAATGGAGAACAGTTTCTGCCTACTATGTTTTATGGTTTGTACTATGTTTTATTATAAGAAATGTTAGTAGAAGTATTAAATGTTATAATGAATTCTAATTCTTTCGTGTGCTGTCTCAGAATGGAAACCTGTTAACACTGGTTCTACTGATTTCATTTTTTTTTTTTTTTTAGTTTTAAAATAAGGAAGGCAATTCCTCACTATTTATTCCTTTTAAATATACTTTTAATTGTTATTCTGTTATAGTTGCCTCAATTTTTTCCCATTTGCCTTCCTCTGCCTATCCCATCCCCCCCATACCCACAGTCAATTCCCACACTGTTGTTCATGTCCATGGGTCATTCATACATGTTCTCTGACTAGTCCCTTTCCCTTCCTTCCACCATTATCCTCCTCCTCCCTCCCCCCAGGTCACTGTCAGTCTGTTCTATGTTTCCATGTCTATGGTTCTATTTTGTTCATTAGATTTCCTCTTATAAGTGAGATCATATGGTATTTGTCTCTCACTGACTGGCTCATTTCATTTAGCATATTATTCTTCAGTTCCATCTATGCTGTTGCAAAAGACAAGAGTTCCTTCTTTCTTTCTGCTGTGTAATATTCCATTATGTAAATGTGCCACAGTTTTCTGATCCACTCATTTACTCATGGGCAATTAGGTTAGGCTGTTTTCAGCACTTGGCTATTGTAAGTAGCACTGCTATGAACATTGGGGTGTGTAAGTTCTTTTGAATTGGTGATTCAGGATTTTTAAGGTATATCCCCAGCAGCAGAATCACTGGGTCAAAAGGCAGTTCCATTTTTAGTTTTCTGAGGAAATTCCATATTTTTTTCCACAGTGGCTGCACCAGTCTGCATTCCCACCAACAGTGACCTAGGGTTCCCTTTTCACCACATCCTGGCCAGCACTTGTTGTGTGTAGATTTATTAATCATGGCCATTATGACCAGTGTGAGGTTAAATTTGCATCTCTCTGATGGCTGGTGATGTTGAGCATCATCTTATATATCTGTGGGCCCTCTGTATGTCCTCCTTGGAGAAATGTCTATTCATGTCCTTTGCCCATTCTTTAACTGGACTGTTTGTCCTCCTGGTATTGAGTCCTATGGGTTCTTTATATATTTGGGGAATTAACCCTTTTCTGATGTATCATGGCAAATATGTTCTCCCATGTGGTCAGTTCCCTTTACATTTTGATAATGTAATGGTTTCTTTAAAAGTGCAGAAGCTTTCGAATTTGATGTTATTCCATTTGTTTATTCCTCTATTTCCCTTGCCTTAGGAGATACATCAGCAAAAATATTGTTATGTGGGTTATCTGAAATTTTACTGCCTATATTTTCTGCTGGGACTTTTCTGATGTCACAACTTACACTTAACTATTTTATCCATTTTGAGTTTATTCTGGTATATGGTGGAAGTTGGCAGTCTAGTTTCATTTTCTTGCATGTATCAGCTTTTTGAGAATTATACTGGCTTTTTAATACAATCTTGATCATATTTTTCAGAAATCTAATAGATTCTCAGAAATGCTTTGAACATCATTAAAGACAGATGAATCCTTATTGAGATTTTACTTGAAATTGCATTTACAGATTAATTTGGGGAAACTAACATCAAACTCAGTCTTCTCAATAAGCCTAATACATTTCATTCATTCAGTGTTTCTATGTCTTTTTTTCTACAAAATAAAAGCAATTAAATATAATCAATATATACTGATTTAATCATGTGCAAATAACCTAGCAAATGTCAGAGGTTAAACTTTCTAGCAAACAGCCCATTCTAAAAGAATTCAGACATGTTTAGTCACAATCAAAGAACAAGAGGATAGAGAGTGGTGCTCATGTTCTGAGCTCCACTTCAAATATTTTGCTTGTATTTGTGCATTGCTGTTGATTTTTCACAAATTTCTGCCTCACAACAATTTACAGCATTAGGAAATAAATTGCTTTGAGATACACTATGCCTTCTATTTCTGCTTTAATGGGAGCTCATGGAAGACAGCAAATAGAAAGTTTCTATTTGACACTCCCTTACACACACATCTCTCTCTCTCTCTCTCTCTCTCACACACACACACACACACACACACAATCCTAAGGTTAAAATAACTTAGTTATCACCATCCCAAGTCCTCTTTCATAGAGGTCATCCTGGGTAAAATCAATTGCATGACTGACCTGACAAAACAGGGACACTGTCCAGGCCTGTCCTGGACTGTGAAATCAGCTGGTAGCTGAAAGTCAGTAGTTATTCATAATGAACAGAATTCTGCTTTTCTCCACGATGTCTTTCCTGATCTCTCCAGCTTAAAGATTTATCTTTTTGCTCATAGAACTTGCTAGTCTATTTACCTGGCAACCTCTTCAAAAAGGTTCTCTGCTCTCTGCAGGCAGAAACTGTACCTTATGTTTGCTTTTCTTATAGCAGCTAAAATAAATAACTTGTATTGTCTTATTAACAAATATTTTGATTTTAGCATTCTCCAATGACAAAAAAATTAATAAAATACTTCCTGACTACTACTGAGATATAGACAAGGGAAAGTATTCCATTGGGGCACAGTGGGTACAGTTTTCTTTGCACCATTATCTACTTGAACATGAACAGTGTTTGAGGTATACATTGACTCAAGGTCACTCTAGTAATTTTATCTTATATATATGGGTCTTATCATGGTCAAAAGGCACAGACAGCTCAACTTTATTCTAGTCAATCATGGTATGAAAAGATGAAGTAGAGAAAGGCCTAGAAACATAGCAGAGACCACCATTTTGAAGTATGAAGCTTGTCCCTGTGATTTAGACAATACAAATGATCCAATTCTATGTTTAAATGGACTCTGTTACTACCAAAGATATGCCCCAGTTTTGGTGATCCCTCTGATCCTCTGCTTTTGTAAGCAGTAGTCATTCTCAGATTTAAGATTTTAAAAAAATGTTAATTAAGGTTCTTTGGTTGCTAGCGACAGAAATCACTTGGTTAATTTGAGCAAGAATTATTGGAAAGCTACTGGACAATGCATATGATCAAAAAGAAGACTGTAGATCCCACCAATCAAGAACCAGGTAGCTTCCAAAGTTTAAGCAGATTTCAGTAAATGCTCTTCTGCTAGAATAAGTGGACTCTTTTTTTCTAGGAGAGAGTCATTAACTAAGGTTAGGGCACAGGTTTACTGCTTGCTGTCATAGAAAGAGAGTCTGGCAGAAGGTACCTCCAAGGAAACCCATGTTTCCATAGAGACAGGAAATATATCCAGATCACCAATACACCAACACTCCACCCAATGTAGAGAGAAAGAATCCACCCCATCTTACCACCCCTCAAAAATCAAGAAGCTT
This sequence comes from Tonatia bakeri, assembly GCA_004024845.1. Taxonomy (NCBI): domain Eukaryota; kingdom Metazoa; phylum Chordata; class Mammalia; order Chiroptera; family Phyllostomidae; genus Tonatia; species Tonatia bakeri. The sequence goes on along the minus strand of PVIA01006919.1, from coordinate 49,093 downwards.
GCCCTGGCTGGTGTGGCTCAGTGGATTGAGCGCGGGCTGCGAACCAAAGCATCGCAGCTTCGATTCCCAGTCAGGGCACATGCCTGGGTTGCAGGCCACAGTCCCCAGCAACCGCACATTGATGTTTCTCTCTCTCTTTCTCCCTCCCTTCCCTCTCTGGGGATAAATAAATAAAATCTTAAAAAAAATCAAGAAGCTTTAAACACTGGGGAAAGGCTATTGGGTGCCTCCAAATCAATATTCATCTGCTGTAAACATCACCCCCTTTTCTTCTACTTTAGAGGCAGTATTAGATCTATTTCTCTACTAGCTGTTTAGAACCTTGCTAATGAACTTGCCTCATTAGCCTAACTTTCCCAGTATATTATCGTCACAGAAGCTTCTAAAATAAAGATTCTGCCTAATCTTCTGCCCTGTGCATCACAGCATATAACCCAAGTGCTTAGTTTAGCAACACTTTGCAGCATTTATACTATCACCAGTTGATTTGCTTGAAAGATAATGAGCAAAATGACATTGGCAACTTTACTATTTTCCAAGATTAACAAATGAAGAAAAATTCTGTAATACTAACATACAGTTGGATTGAAATAAGCAACTAAAGCACTGCACTGGCTGTGCAAGGTTTATAATGTCTAAACTCCCACCAAGCTGCTATCATCTCTGCCTATGTCTCCTGGTCATTGGGAGCCAAGTTTAAGATTTACAAAAGTCAGGGCAATGCCTCTTCTGCTATGATACCTGTATGTGAGCAAATGATGAGGATGACCTACTGTTCACCAAATCAGCGTGTTTAGTAGCTGTTATCCAAAAAGCATGCTAGAGAGCCAGATGGGACTTGAATTTGTACAACCCTCCAAAAGAAAGATTTTGCATGTCCATGTTCTGCTTTCTTTCCAATATTTGCACATTATCATATGACAGCATAATGCAAATTTTCTCTGATTACTCGGTCATTTTCACTTCCCAGCTCTTTGGCCAGTAATTGCTATGCACTGTGTTTCCTTAATGCTAAATGAGCAACACACTAGTGCTAAAGCAAAATGGATGTGCCATTTTGGTGCTGTGACAGGAAAAGAACCTGAGATCACAGGGGTACCAAGTGCAAAGGCTTACTCTGTACTGATCAAGCCTTAGATACTCATTTTTTCATTCAACATTTCAGAAGTTATATTTGCAGTTATATATTTAAAGTAATAGAAATAATGATTTTTGTGATTCATTTATCCTGTTGGTTAGTCAGCAAACTCAGTGAAAAATATTCTGGATTATCTATGTTTTAATTGATTCTTTACAGTTCGAATACACAAAGCAAACATTTACCAACTCTTTCTTCTATCCTGTAAATTTTTAGGCCAAAAATTATCTTTTTTTTCTTTTTACTTTTTTAATTGATATTTGAATACAGTTATTTCCATTTTCCCACCACCACTCCCCCCCCACGCCCCTGGCCCTACCCATGCCCACCTCCCACCCTCAATCCCACCCACCCCCCTCGGCTCTGACAATTCACATTCATTTACATCCCTTTCCCTTCTTTTCCCCATTATTTCCCTCTCCCCTCCCCTCTGGTTACTGTCATTTTGTTTTTTATTTCAATGTCTGTGGCTATATTTTGCTTGCCAATTTGTTTTGTTAATTAGGTTCCACTTATAGGTGAGATCATATGGTATTTGTCCTTCACTGCTTGGCTTACTTCACTTAGCATAATGCTTTCCAGTTCCATCCGTGTTATCTTTTATGCTGGTTTTAAACAACTTCAGATGTCTGTACCAGCTTTAGGAACAAATGGCTACTCTTTAAGATGTGGCATTTCCTGCCCAGTAATAACCCTTTGAAAATGTATTTCTCCTAAATTCCAATTTTAGATGCATCCTCTCTGCAACTTTCCAGGCCTAGGCAAGAAAAGGAAGATTAAAGCTGAGGATATCATGCCTGCCTTTGTTTCCTGAGGTTTAGAGTGAAGACATGACTTAATGAGCTTCACCTACTTTTGGTTTCAGGAAAGCATATTTTTCAGACATAGGTTTGCAGAGCTGTACAATAAAGAAATCAGACAATAAGAAGTTGAAGCAGAGGCCCTTCATAGACAAAGCTCCATGCTCACCTGTTCAGCTATAATGTCACTATCCTGGTAAGATGCAGAGTGATATACTAACAAGAGACCAGACTATAAAGGCAGGAAGGATAAAGGGGGCAAAGCAAGGTTTGATATTCTGTAAGTCTGTTCAAGGTAGGCTACAGAATGGAGAATTGTTCCCAGTGCTTGCCCCATGGGTTTGCAACTTAAATTAGGCAGACATTGCTGGGAGGTAGTTAAAGATGTAACTATCAGCAAAACCAACTGAAAAGTTTGAAAGTTTCTGATTATAAATGTAGAGATCCCTGGGTAGCGAGGAAAACTTAAAACACTTTTAAGCCTCTGGAGGAAATAAGAGACAACATAAAACTGTTTTAAAAGAGTTTAATAAATTCAAGAATAAATATTATATCATACATGCAGTTTGAAAAGTTAAAAACAAAGAGTGGCACTACCAATGACAATAACTATAAAAGCTATGCTACACACTGTCTTTTCCAACTTTTTCAATTCACCCTTGCTTCTGCCTCTAATTTTATTGTCTTACCTTAACATACAGACTGTTATTACAAGACAACCATCTACCATCATTCACTCTGTTGTGGGCTCCACATACTTCTCATGGGTCTTGGTTAAACCCTTTGGCTTTGTTGGTGGTGGTTGGTTTCTTAAAGGTGCTACTAGTCTGATGGGTAGTTTGTATGACATTTCATGGAAAGATAACTGGGCTTGATTTCCATTCCATTTTCACAAAGTAAGTGAGATGAAGTCCCCCAGGGCCTTGGTATCTCTATTTGTAGAATAACATCTACCATGCCTAATTTATAGGATTATTTTAGGAATCAAAAGAAATGAATATAACATATGCTGTATATATTACAAAACACAGAACTAACAAAACTTGATTCTTTTTAATATAATGTTATCCTGATTTTAGAAAATTTGGAAAACAAAGAAATGCAAGCATGGACAAAGTCCATTCTCAGAGTTACACCTTCAAGTTACAGCTAAAATATCTCATTCCTCATTTCTGGCGCAGCTCCCCTCTTTCAATAAGGTGACAACATCTGTCACATTCATATCTCAGTCTCTGATTCTCTGCATCCAGAAAATACGAGGAAAATGAGAATTCTCAGTATATACTGATACCCAGGTCCTTTCTACATTCCTTTAAAGAGTACATCTTCCAAGGTGGAATGTGTGATATTCATCTACACACACTGGCACTTGTACACATAAGTAAATATTCATTATGATGTCCAATTAATTTCTGGATGCTCTCTCAGATTGCTGAGAAATTGTGGTGTCAATCAAGACACCACAAAAAGCAACCTTCCAGAGTAGACAGAATACATTACATTTGTGGTAGGCACAACCCTGGTGATTGGTGGGTACCTTTCTTCAGGTTTATTCTGGTCTGGATCTACCATCATTTTGTTGGTTTGTTGATTTGTGTGTTTGTTTTTCTCAATTCAGTTTCATCTGTGTTATAGGTAGTAGAGAGTATTTCCAGATATAGGCATTAAGGTAGATATCAGTCTTGGTGTGTGGTTGAGCTATATTTTCATCCTTTCCTGTATACTCATAAGTATTTTACCATTAACTAAGAGATATAATATTTTAATTAACAAATATCTTGCACATTGACTCATAGAATGTGTTTTATCCACTAGCTTTCATCATTGCATCACTGGATGCCACAGCATCTCTGTCCATGCACATCCTCCATAATACCTGAAACAGTGTAGCTATGAGGCACTCCTAGAGTGGATGTCATAATAGATGAGAGAGCAGAACAGACATTGGAAACTTAGAGCTGCACATTGTTCCCTGATGTAGCACCCTCCCTAACTGCCAGGTTCCCATTCCAGTGTTCTCTCTCTATAATATCTGGTTTCCATTCACCACATGTATCTCATCTCTTGTGTTTTCTTCTCTGAAGGAGGAATTTTAAAATAGTAGGAGCAGAGGAAATTTAAAGGTCTGATATTTATGTAGTAGGGAAGGTTGAAGGAGGCAGGGAGCCAGCATAAGAGGAGTCCTTGTGAGCACTTGCCTTCCCTTGAGTAGCGGAAAGGGTTCAATCACATTCATCAAAGAGTAAAGCACTTTGAGCCTCCCCTTCAGAGCTCTTGGAAGGAGATGCCTTCTTTTCTCAAGTCCAGAGCAGTTTAAGCTGTTCCACTTATCTATTAATTTCCTACATCTGGTAGTTTTTCCAACTTTCCACCAGGGCTTCCTCTTTAAAAAACCATTGGTCATTCAGAGACATTTATTTATTTTTCCTTCTCTGAAAAAGCTCTGAGAGGTTTAAAGAACAAAAAGAGGGGAGGATAGGGTTGATCTGCAAAAAAAAAAAAATGTGAAGCTTTGTTTTCAGAACCCCTGTGTTCCTGCTTATATCATGTAGCTGTAGCTCTATCTGAAAATTAAATAGAATGAGTCATGGGAGCAAAGCTGGATCATTCAACCCAGAGAGAAAGCATGAGTCTGAATCAGGTTCAACTCAATTCAGCAAGTATTGATTGACTGCCTAGAATGTGTTATCACAGAGCTAGCAGTCTAAAAAGCAGAAAACCTACAAAGAGGGTAGTGATTAAACCTGTTATACTTGGTTTTCTTTTATATCTGAATCTTAACTAACAGTTTATGAATTATAGAAAATTTCTGTGGGAAATTTTTGCCATCAGAGTATCTGTTCCCCCTACCCTGGTAATAGGGTACTGATTTTCTCTGGGAAATGTCCCCTCCTACTTTCATTTCTTGAAACACATTAAAATTGATTCCATCACCAATAACAGGAAGGCATGTGATGCAAGCTAAGGTGATCAGAGTATGACATGCCCCTAGCTATAGAGATTAGTTCCAGGAAAGGCACATGATATTATCAGAGCCAATCTAACCTAGTCCTGAGACTATTTCCAGATCCAGCAGAAGAGAGATGCTGTTTCTCTGAGGAGATTCTTGAGGGCACAGATAAGGAAATAAAGCTGCTAACAACCATATTACCATTAAAAGAAAGAGGTGCCTGAGAAAAGACCCAATCCAGAGTCAAGTATCAAAAGGAAGAACTCTTAAGCCATTGTTTGTGCCATTTAATCCCCTTTTCCCAAAAGCCATCCCCCTTGGTATTCCCAGTTACTTAAACCAATAAGTTCCCCTTCTTCTTAACCTAGCTTGAACTGGATTTTTGTCAGCAGCAATTCAAAGAATCCTGTCAAATTTATCTCTATATTTGAATTATCTCAAAAGATACAAACTTTTCTTCTATTAACCTTTGTTAATTAAAAAAAAGGTAGTCATTAAGGAATTATATTTACAATTTTTATATAAAATTTTATAAGTATATAATTTATCTTAATATACCTTCCCACTGGGAAGTAACCCACAAGTGGAGACTAACTCTCATTTGTTCATTTGTAGTAAAGGGAATATTATACTTAAAATCCATTCATCAAGAACTTAAATTCACAGGGAATGACAATGAATATCAGGGCATGTTTATTTATTGGCATATTCACCAATGGTTTTGTTAACCCCTTTTATCTGATATCTCCTGATATAAGCACATGTGAGCACTAATCTCCTCCAACTATATGTAGTAAGTGACGAATCAAATTCCAAAAGAAATCAGCAATTCTGCTCACTTGGTCTACAATATCCTGAGACAACACCAATCTCCTACTGCTATAGCATAAAGCTCACCATCTCATAAATCTGTGGTTTGTTACAGAATGTTTATTATCTGCCAGCCAGCATGCCAAGAGCTTTAACATGCCAAACACTTCACTGAAACCTCACAAGACCCAATTATGAATCCCATTTAAAATTAGAAAATTGAGATTCCTGCAAGTTAAACAACTTGGCCAAAGTTCAGTAGAAATGGAGAGTTATATCTGAAACTATTTCTGTGTCATAAGCCTATGACCTCAACTATATTATTCTCAGCCTACACTCTTCTCACCTTCCCATCCCTTGCTCATCATGGTTGCCAGATGAACTCAGCAGAATCTTAAGCCAACTAACTCAATTCAATTTCATGAGTTTCCAGACCCTCCCTGCCCACACTGCTATCTTTTCTCACCTCAATGCTAGGGTTCACCAACTGCCCCAAACTTTGACGATTTAATCCATGCCAGGGATTAAACTACCCAAGAAGGCTCAGCCTCAGTGTAGGAAAAGGAAAGACACCATACAAGGAATTTTTTAGTCTTTTGTAACTCATATGTCCTACCACAAACTCATCATCTTCCTCTTTAAAGCAACACCTCCTGTAAAGCAAACACCAAATCTCAAATGACTGGGACAGCTTTCTCAAATAAAGTATCCAACAAGCTGCTAAACTCTGTAAATTTTCCCTTCATACAGGATTGGTCAAATTACCTGCTCTCCTTGGGGTTATAAGTATATCTAAACCATTTTGTCTCTCTTCTCTCCCTTCCTCATTTCTCTTAGAAAGTAACATAAAAGATCCCTTTTATCACATTATTTAACAGCTCAAAAAACTTTACCTGCTTCCATTGTTTACTGAATGGGCTATTTAAAAAGTTTTAACATAGCTTTTAAGGACTTGGGTAAACTGGCCTCTGTCTACTTTTCTTAGCCTTTACTTCTCTAAATTTTTATTTTAAAGTGTCCTGATGGCTGGCCTCTGAACTCACTTGCTTTCTTAATTATGTGATCCTGTTTACATTGTCTATCCTGTATGGGATATTTTTCCCCTTGTATCAAAGTCATTCTATTTCATCCTTAAAGACCCAGATTAGACTCTACTTTTTTGGAAACTCCAGACAGAAATTACTTCTCTTGCTCTGAAAGCCCAAGGAGCAAACTGATATCACTGCTTCTTGATATTTATCCCATAATGGCTTGTACTGTGACTATGCAAGACAGGATTTTATTCTCCCCAACTAGTATTAAGCTTTTAAACATAGAACTCACAACTTACACATCTTTACCCTACCTAACACAGCACCTGACCCAGTACTTTGGATGTAAGAGATACTGCAAAGATATGCTAACTAAATAAATGAAATATATGTAATGAGTAAAATACTGTGGTAGTCAACATCCAAGATGGGCCCTAAGGATTCCTGCTTCCTGGTATTCATGCCCTTGTGTAATCCCCTCTTGTACTGAATAACTAATAAGATGTTATAGAAATGACAGATTGTGACTTTCAAGGTGAAGTCATAAACAATATTGTGAGTACCAAGAGTGACCATAATGTAAACTATGGAGTTTCAGAGATTACAATGTGTCAGTACAGGTTCCTCAACTCTAACATGTGTAACACTCTGGTGAGGGATGTTAATAATGAAAGAGGCAATGAATGTATGAGAGTAAGAAGTATATGGGAAATCTTTGTATTTTCATCTCAGTTTTGCTATGAATGTAAAACTGCTCTTGGGGAAGGGAGAAACCATGTCATAAGGCTACTCAGGCTGTCCTATGAGTTGGTCACATGTTGGAAAACAAAAACCTCCTGCCAATAGCCAGCACCCACATGTCTACTACATGAGTAAGCAAACTTGGCAGTGCATCTTCCAACTCAATCAAGTCTTCAGATGACTAGAACCCTGGCCAACATCTTGACTACACTCTCCTGAGAGACCCTGAGACAGAATCACCTAGCTAAGCTGCTACATAATTCCTTATCCATAGAAACTGTGTGAGATGATATATGTCTATTGTTTTTTCAGATCCTGAGTTTAATGATAACTGATTACAAAGCAATATATAACTAATAAACAAGTTCATAATGGTAGCGGTAAACATGAGCGTAAAAAGTTTCAAAAGACTTCCACTGAGTTTGAGAAGATGAAGGAAAAAATAGGAAGTAGTAAAAAAAGAGAGAGAAGCTTCAAAAATTTGAATACCTGAACTGAACATGCAAGATTATGGTCTGTTGCTAGAGACCATAAATGAAAGATTATTTCCAGCATCCAGGTCTCTGTGCATGTTTGTGATCTGCAAGCCATAGTCTAGAGGCATTTTTGCTATCTTATTTATCAAGCACATAGTAAACATTGGTGACTATAATTTGTTCAGCATCCCTATGTACAAAAAAACTCTTCTGAGATATTCCCAGCAACCTGAGGATATAGGTACTCTCATTATCCCCATTTTAAAGAAGAGGCCACTGAGGTACACAGAGTAAGTAACTTGGCCTAAGTTTCAGAGCTAGAAGTAGGCAGAGCTGGTTTCGCATGCAGGCATCCTGGAATGACAGCCCACACTCTAAATGACTATGCTGTATGAGCAATCATGTTTCCTTTAAAAATTGACAAGATACACATTTCACAGAAATCATTTAAATGTATAAAATTAAGTTTATTTAAAATTAGTGACTAAAATTAACTGATAGATTACCTCAGCAATCCTCACTTGGTTACAAAATGGTTTTACTTCCTTTGATAGTTAAAATACTGATGTAAATCTGAGAGTCTATCTGATTCTGAATGACCTTGAGAGATTCTCTCAAAGCCTTGAGTATATTTATCTCTAGCCTAGTGAGATTTGAAGCATCCTTTCATTCAAGTTGGATGCCAGAAGGAGAAGAAGAGAAGCAAGGGATAGAAAACCTGTTGGAAAAAGTAATGATAAAAAACTTCCCTAATTTGATGAGAGAAAAAGTCACACAAGTCCAGAAAGCATAGAAGGCCCAAATCAAGAGGAACCCAAAGAAGTCCACTCCAAGACACATCATAATTAAAATGGCAAAATTGAAAGGCAAAGAGAGAATCTTAAAGGCAGCAAGGGAGAAAGAGGAAGTAATATACAAGGGAGCTCTGCTAAGGCTAGCAGCTGACTTCTCAATGAGAGCAAAAGAAGACAGGAGACAGTGGCAAGATATATTCCAAGTAATGAAAAGCAAAGGCCTGCAACCAAGACTACTTTATCCAGCAAGGCTCTCAATTAAAATGGAAGGCAAAATAAGGAGTTTCCCAGACAAAAGAAGGCTAAAAGAGTACACCTCCACCAAACTAACATTGCAAAATATGCTAAAACGACTGCTTTAAGAAAATGAAGAAAAAAGTGATAGAGAGAGGAACATGGGTAAAAGGGGGTAAAATGACAATGAATAAGTACCTATTAATAATAACCTTAAATGTAAATAGATTAAATGCTCCAATCAAAAGACATAGGGTGGGATTTCCAGCCATGATGGAGACATAGGTAGACACATTGTGCCTCCTCACTCAACCAAAAGAAGGACAACAACAAATTTAAAAACAAAAAACAACCAGACCTGACAGAAAATCAAACTGTATGGAAGTCCGACAACCAAGAAGTTAAAGAAGAAACATTCATCTGGACTGGTAGGAGGACCAGAAACAAGCGGCCAGGTGGAGAGGATTCATGGCAATGCAACAGGTGGAAGACCAGAGCAAGCAAGGTGGTGGCTGGTGGACCAGGTGACAGTGGCAGCTTGTGAACTGACTGGTCCCATATTTGCATGCAGATAAGCCTGGAGGAAAAACTGGGGACCATGATAGACTGCACAACCCAGGGTTTCAGCACAGGGAAAAAAAGCCTCAAAGCCTCTGACTGAAAACACCAGTGGGGGTTGAGGCAGCAATGGGAGAAAATCCCAGCCTCACCAGAGACTTTGCTGGAGTAAACCACAGGGTAGTAGAATATACGCAAACCTATCCACCCAGGCATCAGCACCAGAAGGGCCTAATTTGATTGTGGGTAGCAGGGGAAGTGACTGAAAACCAGCAAAGAGCAGATCAAGCAGCAGTGTTCCCTCTCAGATCCCTCCCCCAGAAACAGCATCACAACTCAATGGCATGGGTTGCCCCTCCCTGGAGAACATCTAAGGACCTGCCCCTTACTACATAACAGGCATGCTAAGACAAAAAAAGAAAAAATGACCCAAATGAAAGAATACCTCAAAACCCCAGAAAAAGTACAACTAAGTGATGAAGAGATGGCCAACCTATCAGATGCAGAGTTCAAAACACTGGTAACCAGGATGCACACAGAAATATTTGAGCACAGATGCAAAATAAAAGAAGTGAAGGCTATGCTAAGTGAAAGAAAGGAAAATGTACAGGGAACTATCAGTGACAGGAAGGAAACCAGGACTCAAATCAACAGTTTGGAGCAGGAGGAAGAAAGAAACATTCAACCAGAACAGAATGAAGAAACAGGAATTCAAAAAATGAGTAGAGGCTTAGGAAACTCCAGGACATCTTTAAATGTTCCAACATCCAAATCATAGGAATACCAGAAGGAAAAGATTAACAGCAAGAAATTGAAAACTTATTTGAACAAATAATGAAGGACAACTTCCACAATCTGGCAAAGGAAATAGACTTTCAGGCAGTCCGTGAAGCTCAGAGAGTCCCAAAGAAGTTGGACCCAGGAAGGAACACACCAAGACACAATTGCATTACCCGAGATGAAAGATAAGGAGAGAATCTTAAAATCAGCAAGAGAAAAGGAGACAGTTACCTTCAAAGAAGTTCCCATTAGACTGTCAGCTGATTTCTCAAAAGAAACCTTGCAAGCAAGAAGGGGCTAGAAAGAAGTATTCAAGGTCATGAAAGGTAAGGACCTACACCCAAGGTTACTCTATCCAGCAAAGCCATCATTTAGAGTAGAAGGGCAGAAAAAGTGCTTCCTAGATAAGGTAAAATTAACCCAGCCCTTATTATATGAAATGTTAAAGGGACTTATCTAAGAAAAAGAAGATTAAAAATATGAACAGTAAAATGACAACAAAAATCACAGCTATTAACAACTGAACCTAAAAAAAAAAAAAAAAAAAAAACCCACAAAACTATACCAAACTAAGCAAACAACTAGAACAGGAACAGAACCACAGAAATGAAGATCACATGTAGTGTTATCAGCATAGGAGTTGGAGGGAGAAAGGGGGGAAAAGGTATGGAAAATAAGTAGCATAAATGGTAGGTAGAAAATAGACAGGGGGAGATTAAGAATAGTATAGGAAATGTAGAAGTCAAAGAGGTTATATGTACGACCCATGGACATGAACTAAAGAGAAGGAATTTGGGTGGGAGGGGGTGTGCAGGGTGGAGGGGAATAAAGGAGGGAAAATGGGACAACTGTAATAGCATAATCAATAAAACATATTTTAAAAAAATACTTGGCAAAAGACATAGGTTGACTGAATGTATAAGAAAACACGACCAGCATATATGCCGCCTACAAGAGACCCACCTCAGAAAAAAAGACCTACACAGACTGAAAGTGAAAGGTTAGAAAAAATATTCCAAGCAAACAGGAGGGAAAAAGCCAAGGTAGCAATACTTACGTCAGGCAAATAGACTCCAAAACAATGGCCATAAGAAGAGACACATAAGGATACTTCATAATACTCAAGGGAAGAATACATCAAGAAGACATAAATATTGTAAACATATGCACCCAACATGGGAGCACCCAAATATATAAGGAAAATATGGAGGCCTTCAAGAAAGATATAGACAACAACACACTTATGCTACAGGATTTTAACAACCCACAGGCAAAAATGGATAAATCTTCCAAACAAAATATCAACAAGGATATTGTGGAACTGAATGATGCATTACATCAGATGGACTTAATTGACATATATAGAACTTTCCATCCCAAAGAAGCAAAATACACATTCTTCTCAAATGCACATGGAACATTTTCAAAGGCAGACCACAAGATAGTACACAAAACAAGCCTCAGCAATTCAAGAATTGTGGGGGACACAAAGGCTTGATATTAGAAACAAACCTCAAGGCAAAAAACTAAAAAACACTCAGCTTTAATAGCATGCTATTAAACAATGAATAGTTAATAATTAGATCAAAGAAGAAATAAAGGATAGATCATAGCAATATAGGCCTATCTAAAAATAATAGAAATATTTCAAATAAACAACCTAACCCTACATCTACAAGGAAATACAACAACCAAAAAGTAAAAACAACCCCAGAGCAAGGAGAAAGTAATCAACATCAAAGCAGAATTAAATGGCATAAAGACTAAAAGAAAAATTCCAACGATCAATAAATCCAGGAGCTGGTTCTTTGAAAAGATAAACAAAATAGATAAGACTTTAATCAGACTCATCAAGGAAAAAAGAGAGAGGGCCCAAATAAACACAATCAGAAATGAAAGAGGAGAGATTACAACTGATACCACAAAAATACAAGGGATTGTAAAAAATTACTACAAATAATTATGTGTCAAGAACTCTGAAAACCTGGGTGAAATGGACAAATTTCTAGAAAAATATAATCTTCCAAAACTCAATGAAGAAGAAGCAGAAAGCCTGAATAGACCAATAGCAGCTGGTGAACTGAAGCCGTAACCAATAAACTCCTGGCACACAAAAGCCCTAGACTGGATGGTTTCACAGGAGAATTCTACAAAATATTTAAGAAAGAGCTAGCCCCCACGCTCTGAACATTCCAAACGATTCAAGAAAAGAGAAAATTTCCAAATATTTTTTATGAGGCCAGCATCATCCTAATCCCCAAAACAAACAAATACACACACAAAGAAAAGAAAGAAAACTATAGGTCAATAGCACTGATGAACATATATGCTAAAATCCTCAACAAAATATTGACAAACTGCATCTAGCAATACATTAATAAGATCATACGCTGTGATCAGTGGGATTCATCCCAGGGATGCAAGGATGGTATAATATTCTCAAAGCAACAAATGTAATAAATTACATAAACAAAAGGAAAGAGAAAAATCACATGATCATATCAATATATGCGGAAAAAGAATTTGGTAAGGTATAGCACCAATTTATGACAAAAACATTCAGCAACAAACAGAGTAGTCTCCAGGATCCCAGTGTTGAGTCATCCCCTATACGACACAGCCATCCTGCTCAGGAGGCCACTTCCCTCTAAGTAACAGCAGCCTGAGGGGAATCAATAGTCCCAACATCAGGAAGGATTCTGACCTGCCCTACGGGGCTTGAGCATGACTGCTGATTTCAGAATGACTACAAAAACAACTGAAGGAGACAGGCACAAACAGTAGATCTCTGGCACTCTCAGAGCAAGGTGTCCAAGGTCACATGGGGTTAACACAGGACATCACCATATGCTGATCCAGAAAGAAAAAACACTGGCAATGATTACAGGCTACCAAGATGAAATCCACTGTGATCTTCTCAATGATTTGTTTTTGTTTTCTTTTCCCTGCATAGCTCCAGGGATGCAAGCGTGGTACAATATTCACAAATCAGTAAACATAGTACATCACATAAACAAAAGGAAAGAAAAAATCAAATGATCATATCAATAGATGCAGAAAAAGCATTTGATAAGATAAAGCATACATTTATAATAAAAACACTCCGCAAAGTGGGAGTAGGAGAAAACCTCAACATCATAAAGGCCATATATGAGAGACCTACAGCCAACATCATACTCAAGGGGCAAAAACTAAAAGCTTTCCCACTAAGATCAGGAAGGAGACAAAGATGTCCACTTTCGCCACTTCTATTCCACATAGCATTGGAAGTCCTAGCCACAGTGATCAGACAGGAAAAATTAATAAAAGATATTCAAACTGGAAAGGAGGAAGCAAAACTGTCATTGTCTGCAGATGACATGATAGTGTACATAGAAAATCCTATACACTCCACCAAAAAACTACTGAACCTGATAAGTGAGTTTGGCAAAATAGCAGGATACAAAGTTGATATTCAGAAATCAAAAGCATTTTTGTACACCAACAATAAAATATCAGAAAGAAAAAAATCAGGAAAAATCCCTTTTGATATAGCAACAAGAAAAATAAAGTACCTAAGAATAAACCTAACCAAGGAGGTAAAAGACCTGTACTCAGAATACTACACAACACTGAAGAAAGAAATTAAAGAAGAAACAATCATATAAAAGCATATACCATGTTCATGGATAGGAAGAATCAACACCATCAAAATGTCCATACTACCCAAAGCACTGAATCTATAAGTTTATAGATTCAGTGCAATTCCTATTAAAATACCAATAACATATTTCACAGATATAGAACCAACATTTCAAAAATTTATATGGAACTGTAAATGACCCCAAATAGCTGCAGCAATTTTGAGAAAGAAGAACAAAGTAGGAAGGATCACAATATCTGACATCAAACTATATTTCAATGTCACGGTAATCAAAACAGTCTGGTACTGGCATAACAACAAATGCATAGGTCAATGGAATAGAACAGAGAACCCAGGAATAAGCCCAAGTCTCTATGATCAATTAATATTCAAAAAAAGGGGCAGAAGCATAAAGTGGAGTAAAAATAGCCTCTTCAACAAATGGCATTGGGAGATCTGGACAGCTACATACAAAAAAAAAAAAAAGAAAGAAACTGGACATCAACTTACACCATATACAAAAATAAACTCAAGATGGATAAAAGACTTTTAAATATGGCATGACACCATAAAAGTCCTAGAGGAGAACATAAGCAGGAAAATCTCAGATATTCCATGCAGCAATATTTTCACCAATATATCCACTAGAGTAAGGGTCATAAAGGAAAAAATAAACAAATAGGACTTCCTCAAAGTAAAAAACTTCTGCACAGCTACAGAAACATCAGCCAAATGAAAAAGGAATCAGACATATGGGAAAATATATTTACAAGTGACACCTCAGTAAAAGGTTTGATTTCCCAAATAAATAAAGAACTTAGACAACTCCACTCCAGGAAGACAAATAATCCAATTAAAAATGTGCAAAGACGTGCACAGATACTTCTCCAAGGAGGACCTACAGAGAGTCCAGAGACATATGAAAAGATTCTCAGCATCACTAACCATCAGAGAGATGCAAATTAAAACCACAATGAGATACCACTTCACATTGGTCAGAATGGCCATCATAAACAAATCAACAAAAATAAATGCTGGCAAGGACATGGAGAAAATGGAACCTTACTACCCAATTGGTAAGAATGCAGACTTGTGTAGCCACTGTGGAAAACAGTATGGAATCTCCACAAAAAAATTAAAAATTGAACTGCTTTTTGACCCAGCAATTCCACTGCTGGGATTATACCCTAAGAATTCTGAAACACCAATTCAAAAAATCCTACACAACCCAGTATTCATAGCAGCACAATTTACAATAGCCAAGTGCTGGAAGCAACCTAAGTGCTCATCAGTAGATAAATGAATCAAGAAATTATGATACATTTATACAATAAAATGCTATACAGCTTTTCAGAAGGTCCTACCCTTTGCAACAGGATGGATGGAACTGGAGACCATTATACTGAGATAAGCCAGGCGGTGAAAGATAAATACCATATGATCTCACCTATAAGTGGAACCTAATCAACAAAACAAACAAGCAAGGAAAATATAACCAGTGACATTGAAATAAAGAACAAACTGACAGTAAGCAGAGGAGAACAGGGAGCGGGGTAAGGGAGAAAAGAAGGAGAAGGGACATTAAGAAACATCTATAAAGGACCCATGGACAAACCAAAGAGGATAGGATTGAGGGTGGGAGGTGGGCATGGGTGGGCAGGGGAAGGTGGGGCAGGGGAAAGTGGTGGAGGAAAAATGGAGACAACTGTACTTGAACAACAATGAAAAAGAGGAAAAACAAAACAAAGTAAAAATAATAGATCCTTTGTCAATAGTCTCAATACAAATGTATAATAAATATTAACAAATAATAAAAATCTTAGTTATATTAATCTTGTTATTTTTATTTTTTGTTTTTATATATTTAAATCATTTTTCTTATTTCAATTAAATTTGACATGCAATAAATTCTATTGATTAGACATTATATAGTAGTCAACCTGATAAGTCTGTTCAGTTTTCACCTTTATTTTGTTTTTTAGATTCACTCATTGATATTGCCATTTTATTACTCATTTTTATCTTTTTACTTCTTCTTCTTAATGAGGACCCTTCAACAGTTCATTTAATACTGATGTGGTGGTGATGAGCTGCTTTGTTTTTCTTATCTGGAAAGCTCTTTGTATGTCCTTTGATTCTAAATGATACTTGTTCTTTATTTTTTAATATAAGATAAATATATAAGATAAATACATGCTTATTAAAGTAGTGAAAAAAGGCAAAAACATATGTAAACGGTTACCTATTTCCTCACTATTCCTCCATTTTCACTCTCCTAAACTTGCTAGTTTATGTCTCTTTCCATACGTTGCCCACACCCACACAAATAGCTGCAAACAGAAGTATATATACACAGAGTGTTTTGTAGTGGCTGTCATTGTTTTATAAAAATGGGATCTCAAACATTATATATTAACCTTCAGTGAATATTGTTCCTTAAAAATATATTATTGACATATCATCGGGTAAAAGATAAAATGCAACTAATTCCTGGTAAAAGCTGCATAATAGTCCAAAACTTATACATTAGTTTATTCTACCATTCATCTATTGATGGACATTCAATTCTTTTATAGAAACTTTGCCATGACAAATAGCATACCAAAGATAAATATCCCTCTGCATATGATCCACATTTTTTTATTTCTGTAGGATGAATCTCAATAAAGAATGGGGGGGTGTCTCTGGGTTGTGAATAGGTAGGTGTTCTCAAATTTTAATAGAAATTTCTAGATTATTTTTCATTTCAAGTTTATAGTACTTCATATTGCCAGGTGCCCAAGCAATCTATGCTGTGACCAGCGAACACAAGCTCCAGCTTTGTAGTTTTTGCTAATCTGGTTAGAAAATATCTTCTTGTTGCTTTAATTTTTATTTCCCTTTTAATATGGCAAGCCACTTTAATAAATGTGTGCAGAATACTTCAATTATTCTTTTTTTGTTTTTACTTATTTATTTCTCTTGTCCACTTACCTTTCTATTAAGTCTCTTTTTTTCATCAATATTTAGAATGATGATGTTTTAGCTTTATGTCTATAATTTGGGTCAAAAATAATTTTTTCCTAGTTAATGTTTTATTTTTAAAAAATTTATTTACGGAGTATATTAGACCAAAATGTTTTTTTTTATTTTAATGTAGTCTTTGTCAGTCTGTTTCATGTTTCCAAGCCTTTGGTTCTATTTTTCTCACTAGTTTATTTTGCTCATTATTTTCCTCTTATAGGTGAGATCATATGGTATTCGTCTTTCAACAATTGACTTATTTCACTTAATATATTTTCTACTTCCATCCATGCTTTTGCAAAAGGTAGGAGTTGCTTCTTTCTTTTTGACACATAGTATTCCACTGTGTAAATATATCTACTGATGGGCACTTAAGCTGTTTCCAGCACTTGACTATTGTAAAGAGCACTGATATGAACATAGGGGTGCATAAATTCCTTTGAATTGGTATTTTGGGATAGTTACGGTATAATCCCAGCTATGCAATTGCTGGGTAAAAAGGAAGTTCCATTTTTAGCTTTTTTAAGGAATTTCATACTGTCTTCCACAGTGGCTGCATGAGTCTCAATCCCCACCAACACTGTACTGGGGTTCCCTTTTCTCCACATACCCCCCAGCACTTGTTGTTTGTTGATTTGTTAATGAAGGCCATTCTGACCAGTGTGAGGTGGTTTCTCATTGTGGTTTTAATTTGTATATCTCTGATGGCTAGTGATGTTGATATCTTTTCATATATCTGTGGGCTCTCTGTATGTCTTCCTTGGCAAAGTGTCTATTCATGTCCTTTGCCCATTTTTTAATTGGATTGTTTGTCTTCCTGGTATTGAATCAAATGAGTTCTTTATATATTTTGGGGGTTAACCCTTGTCTGATATATCATTGGCAAATATATTTTCCCATATGGTAGGTTCCCTTTTCATTTTGATGATGGCTCCTTTTAGCCATGCAGAAGCTTTTTAATTTGATGTAGTCCCACTTGTTTATGTTTTCTTTTCTTTCCCTTGCCCTAGGAGATACATCCGCAAAAATATTGTTACATACGATATCTCAAATTTTACTGCCTACGTTTCAACTAGGATTTTAATGGTATCACAACTTATATTTAAGTCTTTTATCCATTTTGAGTTAATTGTGTAAGTTGGTGGTCTAGCTAGTTTCACTGTTTTTGCATGTACCAGCCCAGTTCTCCCAATACAATTTATTGAAGAAACTATTTTGACTCCATTGAATGCTCATGCCCTTTTTGTCAAATATTAATTGACCATATTGACCTGGGTTTATTTCTAAGCTCTCTATTCTGTTCTATATATAGGTCTATGTGTCTGTTCTTGTGCCAGTACGAGGCTGTTATGATTACAGCAGTCTTGTAATAAAGTTTTATATCAGGTATTATGATCCCTCCAACTTTATCCTTCTTTCTCAAGATTGCTAAGGCTATTCAGGGTCTTATTTGTTCCATACAAATTTTTAGAGTATTTGTTCTGAATCAGTGAAGTGTGCCATTGGTATTTTAATAGGGATTGCATTAAATCTATAGATTGCTTTGGGTAGTACAGACATTTTAATTATGTTAATTCTTCCAATCCATGAATAGGGCATATGCTTCTATTTATTTGTATCTTCCTCAATTTCTTTCTTCAGTGCTCTATACTTTTTCAAACATAGGTTTTTTAGCTCCTTGGTTAAATTTACTCCTAGGTACTTTATTTTTCTTGTTGCTATAGTAAATGGGATTTTTTTTTTGCTAGTTTCTCTTTCTTATAGTTCATTGTTAGTATACAAAGATACTATCAATTTCTGAATATTGACTTTGTATCCCACTACTTTGCCAAATTCACTTATTAAGTCAAGTAATGTTTTGGTGGAGACTATAGGATTTTCTATGTACATATCATGTAGGCTGCAAATAATGACCGTTTTAATCCCTCCTTCCAATTTGTATGCCTTTTATTTATTTTTCTTGTCTGATTGTTGTGACTAGATTTTCTGGTACTATGTTGAATAAGAGTAGTAAGAGCAGACACCTTTGTCTTGTTCTTGATCTTAAGGGAAAACCTTTTAGTTTTTGCCCATTGAGTATAATGTTGGCTGTAGGTTTCTCCTACATGGCCTTTATTATGTTAAAATATACCCCGTGTATTCCCCCTTTGGTGAGTATTTCTATCATAAATAGGTGCTGGATTTTATCAAATGCTTCTTTAGCATCTATTGATATGATCATGTGGTTTTTCTCCTTCATTTTGTCTATGTGGTATATTACTTTTTATTTGCTAATAGTACCATCCTTGCATCCTTTCAATAAATCCCACTTGATCATGGTGTATGATCTTTTTAATGTATTGCCAGATGAGGATTACCGATATTTTGTTAAGGATTTTGGCATCTATGTTCATCAGAGATAGTGGCCTGTAACTTTCTTTCTTTATTGCATCTTTATTTAGTTTTGGAATTAGGGCAATACTGACCTCATAAAAAGAGTTTGGGATTCTTCTCTCTTCTTGAATTTATTGGAATAATTTGAGAAGAATAGAAGTTAGTTCTTCTTTGAACGTTTGGTAAAATTTACCTGTGAAGCCATCTGGTCAAAGGCTTTTTGTGTTGGGAGGTTTTTTATTACTGCTTCAGTTTCACTAGTTGCTGTAGGTCTGTCTATTCAGGCTTTCTGTTTCTTCTTGATTCAGTTTGGGATGATGGTATGTTTCTAGCAATTTGTCCATTTTGTCCAAGTTGCCCAGTTTCCTAGCATATTGGTTCATAGTAATTTCTTACAACACTTTGTATTTCTGTTGTATCAATTTTAACTTCTCTTCTTTCATTCCTGATTTTATTTATTTGGATCGTCTCTTTTTATTTTCTTGATAAGCCTGATCAAAGATTTGCCAGTTTTGTTTTTCTTTTCAAAGAACCAGCTCCTGGATTCATTGATTCTTTGAATTTACTTTTTAGTCTTCCTTTCATTTAATACTGCTCTCATCTTGATTATTTCCTTTCTTCTACTCACTCTGGGCTTTGTTTTTTCCTGTTCTTCAATTCTTTTAGATGTAGGGTTAAGTTGTTTACTTGAGATTTTTCTATCTTCTTTACATAGGCCTGTATTGCTATGAAATTTCCCTCTCAGGACTGCCTTTACTGTGTCCCATTGGTTTTGTATTGCTGTGTGTTCATTTTCATTTTTTCCATGTACTTTTTTATTTCTTCCTTGACCTCATTGTTAACCCATTCACTATTTAATAACATGTTATTCAGTCTCCATGTATTTGAATGGCTTTTAGTTTTTACCTTGAGGCTGGTTTCTAATGTCAAGTTATTGTGATCCAAAAGGATGCTTGATGTGATTTTAACTTTCTTGAATTTGTTGAGGCTTATTTTGTATTCTCCCATGTGGTCTATCTTTGAAAATTATCTATGTGCGGAGACTTCCAACCAAGATGAAGGCATAGATAGACACACTGGGCCTCCTTGCATAACCAAAAGAAGGACAACAACTTAAAAACAAAAAAACAACCAGAACTGCCAGAAAATTGAACTGTATGGAAGTCTGACAACCAAGGAGTTAAGAAAGAAATATTCATTCAGACCAGTAGGTTGGGCAGAGATGGGCAGCCGGGTGGCAAGGACTTGTGGCAAGGCAGTGGCTGGTGGACCCAGTGAGGTGGTGGATTGTGGGGGTGAGGGGGGTGGGCAAGGCTGCAGCAGGCTGGCAAGGTGGCAACAGGCAGACTCAGTGAGATGGTGGATGGTGGAGCAGGCAGTTCCACATTTATGTGCAGATAAACTGGGAGGAACAACTGGGGAGTGAGACAGATCCCGCAACCCAGGGCTCCAGTGTGAGAAACTCCCAGTGTCATAGGAGAGTTGGATTGAGAGACCCACAGGGTCCTAGAATGTACACAAACCCACCCACCCAGTAATCAGAACCAGAAGAGCTGAATTTGATTGTGGGTAGCAGGGGAAGTGACTGGAAACCATCAGAGACCAGAGTAAGTGCCATTGTTCCCTCTCAGACACCTCCCCCAAATATAGCATCATGACCCAGTGATGTGGGTTGCCCTGCCCTGGTGAACACCTAAGGCTCTGCCCCTTACTACATAACAGGCCCTTGGAGACACACACACACACACACACACACCATATATATATATCAAATGAAAGAACAGATCAAATCCCCAGAACAAATACAACTAAGCAACAAAGAGATAGCCAACTGATCACATGCACAGTTCAAAACACTGGTAATCAGGATGCTCACAGAATTGACTGAATTTGGTCGCAAATTAGATGAAAAAATGAAGGCTATTTTAAGTGAAATAAAGGAAAATGTACAGGGAACCAACAGTGACAGGAAGGAAACTGGGACTCAGATCAATGGAGTGCACCAGAAGGAAGAAAGAAACATTCAACCAGAACAGAATGAAGAAACAGGAATTTAAAAAAAAAAATGAGGAGAGAATTAGGAACCTCCAGGACATCTTTAAATGTTCCAATATCCAAGTCATAGGGGTACCAGAAAGAGAAGAGTAACAGCAAGAAATTGAAAACTTATTTGAACAAGTAATGAAGGACAACTTCCACAATCTGGCAAAGGAAATAGACTTCCAGGAAGTCCAGGAAGCTCAGAGAGTCCCAAAGAAGTTGGATCCAAGGAGAAACACACCAAGACACATCATGATTGCATCACCCAAAATGAAAGATAAGGAGAGAATGTTAGAACTAGCAAGTGAAAAAGAGACAGTTACCTACAAAGGAGTTCCCATAAGACTGTCAGCTGATTTCTAAAAAGAAACCTTGCAGGCAAGAAGGGGCTGGAAAGAAGTATTTCAAGTCATGAAAGGCAAGGACCTACCTCCAAGATTACTCTATCCAGCAAAGCCATCATTTAGAATGGAAGGGCAGAAAAAGTGCTTCTTAGACAAGGTAAATTTAATCTTAGACAAGGTAAATTTAATTTAACATTTCATATAATAAGGGCTATTTAGCCCTTATTATATGAAATGTTAAAGGGACTTATCTAAGAAAAAGAAGATTAAAAATATGCACAGTAAATGACAGCAAATTCACAGCTATTAACAACCACACCTAAAACAAAAACAAACTAAGCAAACAACTAGAACAGGAACAGAACCACAGAAATAGAGATCACATGGAGGGTTATCAGCAGTGGAGTGGGTGAAGAGAGAGGGGGAAAAGGTACAGAGAATAAGTAGCATAGATGGTAGGTAGAAAATAGACAGGGGGAGGTTGAGAATAGTATAGGAAATGGAGAATCCAAAGAACTTATATGTATGACCCATGGACATGAACTAAAGGAGGGAATGTGGGTGTGAAGGGTGGAGGGGAGTGAAGGGGGGAAATGGAACAATTGTAATGGCATAATCAATAAAATATATTTTTAAAAAAGAAAATGATCTGTGTGCATTTGAAAGACTGTATATTTTGCTTCTTTGGGGTGAAATGTTCTATAAATATCAATTATGTCCATTAGATATAGGGTTGTTCAATGCTGCAGTATCCTTGTGATTTTTTTTCTTGGACCACCTCTCCAATGTTGATGGTGAGGTGTTAAAATCCCCTATGATGACTGTATAGCTATCAATCTCCTTCTTATCTTTGAGCCCTCCAAGATTTACCTTATGTATTTAGGTGCTTCTATGTTGGGTATATACATGTTTAGGTGCTTCTATGTTGGGTATATACATGTTTACAAAGGTTATATATTTCTGTTGGACAACTCCCTTAATTGTTATGTACTGACCTGCTGTGTCTCTTGTTATGGCCTTTGTTTTGAAGTCTATTTTGCCTGATATAAGTATTGCTATCCCAGCTTTTGTATCATGCTCATTTTTTCAGAATACTTTTTCCATCTTTTCACTTTCAGCCTGTGTATATATTTTGTTCTGAAGTAGGTCTCTTGTAGATAGGCCATATGTGAGCTTTGTTATCTTATTCATTTAGCCATCCTATGTCTTTTGATTGGAGCATGTAATTTATTTACATTTAAGGTTATTATTGTTATGTAAACTCCTTATATTGCTTTCCAATTAAATGATGGCCTTGCTGGGTAGTCTTGGTTGCAAGCCTTTGCTTTTCATTACTTGAAATATTTCATGCCATTCCCTTCTGGCTTGTAGTGTTTCTGGTAAGAAATCAGCTGATAGCCCTATCAGAGCTCCTTTGTATATTACTAATTGTTTCTCCCTTGCTGCCTTTAAGATTCTCTGTCTTTAAATTTTGCCATTTTAATTATGATGTTTCTTAGAGTGGGTTTTTTGGGGTTCATCTTGATTTGGGCCTTCTGGGCTTCCTGAACTCTGTGATTTTTGTCTTTTACCAAATTAGGGAAGCTTTCTGTCATTATTTTTTCAACTATCCCTTGCTACATTTCTTCTCCTTCTGGAATCCCTATGTTGCAAATATTGTATTTCATGTAGTTTCACGGCTCCCTTAAACTATCTTTGTTTTTTTTTTTTTAGTCTTTTTTCATTTTTTGTGCTGACTTGATGTTTTGTTCTACCTTGTCTTTCAACTCACCGATTCAATCATCTGCTTCATCTAGCCTGCTTTTAATTCCTTCTAGTGTATTCTTCTTTCAGATATTGTATTCTTCATTTCCTCCTTATTATTATAGTTTCTCTGTCCTTTTTATGCTGATGTAGTTACCACTAATTTCTTTGTACTTCTCACTGAATTCTTTCAGGATCCTTATAACCATTACTTTGAGCTCTATGTCTGATAAATTATTTGCCTCAATTTTACTTAGCATGCTTTATGGGAATTCCTCCTTTCCTTTCAAATAGTGGTTGTTCTATTGTCTTTCCATTTTAGATGACTCTTTTATGTTTGTTACTAGTTATTAAATTGATCTGCTTTGACTCCCTTTCTTTGTGAGTTGGACTTCTGTGGTAGGAGTCCTGTGAAACTCTGTGGTGCTGTATCCCTAAATCCCTGAGCTGGATACTACAGGGATGCCCTTTAGGCAGTTTTTGTGGGCTCTTTTTTCTAATTTGGTTTTGGTTGTTTTTAGCTTGTTCCTTGGTGGGTCTCCACTCTGGCTGGCTGACTAATAGTCACAACCCCCCCCCCCATATCTTGTATGCTGTTGTACAGGAGCTGCCAGAACAGAACAAACCAACCCAGCAAGCAAAACCCACACCATCAAAAATACCCACCAACTACTACCACAATATCAACAACACTTGAGCTAAGACTTATAAAAATGGAAAGAGAATAAAAATATTATACAAAAGGAAAACAGAATATGAGATGACTAGAAGAAAAACAATTTTGAGAGGGTAGAGAAAGGAGAAATAATAAGAATAGGGTACAGAAACAAGGTAAAGAAAAAAAGAAAAGAAAATTTGCCATGTAAATAAAATGGGAAGGGAATAGGGCAAACTGAAACAGGGCAAGGGAATAGTACAATATGAAGTTTGGAGGAAAAAATAGTAAAAAAAAAAATAGGAAGCAAATTACAGTAAAACAACCATCTCAGCAATATTCATGACAAAGGAGCGAAGATTTATAATGGTGGAAAAAGAATAAAAACATTATAAGAAAGAGAAAAGAAGGAAAAGGAAAAAAGATTGTTAGAGTTCTAAAGAAAACTAATTTTGATAGGATGGGGAGGAGAAATAATAAGCATAAGAGTTAGAAACAAGGCTAAGAAATGGAGAAGATACAATTTAAATGAAAATAAGACAGGGCAGGAGTAAGGTGAAATGGAGTAGCACAGGGGAACAGTAAACTATGAGATTTAAAAATAAAAAATAAAAGCATAGTGAATACCTAAGGGTAGAGTTGAAGAAATACAACAACAATGCCAATATCAATGACAATTGAGTAAATATTAATTTACTCAATTAGGTGGAATGACAAAAGGTAGAATGACAAAAATAATATTATAAGAAAGGGGAAAAGAATGTGAGATGACTAATGAAAAGAAAGATGGTTTTAAGAGGATGAAGAGGGGAGAAATAGTAAGAATGAAGAATAGAAACAGAGCAAAGAAAGGGAGAATAGAATTAAAAATAAGAAGGAGAAGGATGACAGAAAAATGAAGAGAAGGGAAGAGTAAAATATGATATCAGAAATAAAAATAATATATAAATAAAAATATACACAAAAAACAAAATAAAAAGAAATATAGTGAAATAATGGGAACAAAATTGAAGACAAAGAAGCAATATAAAAAGCTATGCAGGAGAAAAATAGCACAAATAATGAAAAAGAATGAGGTAGAATTCATGTTAGTAGAGTCTAGTGTTTCTTGGCTTATGGTCTTCTACTTCAGGATCCATCCCTGATGCCAACTGGTGTCCCACTCTAGCTTTAGGCAGCCTGTTCATGACTATAAGCAATCCAGTCTGTGGCTGTCTCCTTCAGGCTGCTGGTCCCTGCTGTTCTTCCCTGCTGGCTTTTTATCAGCATAAGGCCCAGGGCTGGTTCATCTAACATCTGACAGCACCATATGTACCACCTCCACCTGCTTCCAAAGGGGGCCTCTGGTGTAATCAGGAGGGTGGGATCACTGGATCAACCCCTGGGAAGCGCTATTCAATCTTCAAGCAAGATGGTGGTTGTGGTCCCCATGCCGAAGCCAAATGTCTTGGTCTGCCTCAGATTATTTCTGCTAATGTATAGTTTCTGATGAATTAGCTACCTGTTTCATATGTGGGACCAATCCATGTAAAAGGGTCAGCTCTTTCCTGCTTGGCACTGATGGCAGCTCTGTGTGACAGCTGAGGTTGGTCGGGGCCCTGATACCTCTTACCACATGAAATGCTTTCTTTTTCTTTGTTTTTTTTTTTTTAAGATTTTATTTAACTTTCAGAGAGAGGGGAAAGGAGGGACAGAGGAAGACAAACATCAGTTTGTTGCCTCTTGCACACTCCCAACTGGGGACCTGGCCCACAACCCATGCATGTGCCCTGACAGGCAATTGAACCCATGACCTTTCAGTTCACAGACCAGCACTCAATCCACTAAGCCACAATAGCCAGGGATACACACACACACACACACACACACACACACACACACACGCTCACACACATCAGTATGGTGATAGCCAGTGGGAAAAAGGGGTAGGGGAAAGTGGAAGAGAACAAAGGGGGAATTAATGGGGATAGAAAGAAACTTTACTTTGGGTGATGGATGCATGATATAGTATGCAGGTGATATCTTGTTGAGTCATACACTTGAAAATTGTATGGTTAGTTAACCACTGTCACCCCAATAAACTCAATTAAAAATGAATATGAAATATGTGTATTTAAAATATAGAGAATAAAGTAAATAAAATCTTGGAATATTCTTTATGCTTTTCTTTCCCATGGGCAAGAATTTCTTCTGGTTAGTCAGAGGCATCTACATCGCTTCATAGGTAACTGGGATGTTCATAGTAGAAACACAGAGAGTTAAGCTAGTCATTATTTGTTTCTGTTTTTAAAATTCCAAATGGTCTCTTAAAGTTTCCATCAAAAACAATAGTTTTGAAGTTTCTGGTTAAGATGGTGGCACAGTACCAGATGGTACTATGGTACTCAATGTGGTACTCAAATCCTCCCAAAATTACATTAAAATTGCAACTAAACTACAGAGCAACCATCATTCAGAACCACCTGAAATCTAGCTGAACAGAAGTCCTACAACCAAGGATACAAAGATGAGGTCACATCAAGACTGCTAGGAGGGGCAGATGCAAAAAGAGCTGGCGCCACATTCACATGTGGTGGATAAAAATCAGAAGCAGTATCTTGGCTGCAGAGGTCTCCCTGAGGAGTAAGGGGTCCAAGTCCCACACCAGGCTGCCCAGTCTACAGTTCTAGTCCCAGGAAGAGAAGTCCCCATAACTTGTGGCTGTAAAAACCAGTGGGTATTGTGCTTGAGTGAGAAAGAGGGCTTCAGGAGTCCTAGGTATTCCTTTTAAAGGGCCCATTCAGAGACTTACTCAGACTCACTCCCTCTGAGTTCCAGCATTGGAGCAGAAGCTCAAAAGGCTCCAGGGACATAAGAGGAGAAAGTGAATTGTCTGGCATTAGGGTGAGAACTGGAGGGACAGCTTTCTCCCAGAGTGAAGTGTTGGCAGAAACCATTGTTCCTATTCTGAACTCTCCCTCCACAGAGCTGGCAGATAGGAACCATATCTGAGTCTTTATCAACCTGGCTTACACTGGTGATTCTAGAGAACTTTCCCAACCCAACTTGCAGGCCAAACAAAGCTGTTTCAGTGGTTTTTCCATATGAATGTCCCATACCTCTCCCTAAGTTGTCCCAGGCCCACTGCTAGTGGCAACTGGCCTTAGTTCACAGTTTGGCCTCTCCTGGGTATCTCCAAGCCCAGAAAAAGTAGCCATCATCTGAAGATCACTTTGTAGTTCATGCAGGATGGCCCCTGGCAGAACTCGGGGGGAAGCTGACCTTGGTGTCTACCTCCCATGAGACCCCAGAGCCAGCACAGCCAGTAGACAGCTTCAGACCACATTAAAGTACCACCCAACCACCTCCACAAGCCATACACTCAAGTGGGGGACTCAACGGTCACAAGAGCCACACTAAAATAAGTCCTGCTCTGTGGGGTAGGCCCCTGCACAGCTGACCAGCTAAGGTGGTCACAGGCAGTTCTTGCAACTAGCTGATTGACCTGGAGGTAAATCCCTCCCATTGGCATGCCAACATGAGAGTGTACACAGCCCACATGTCAGGCACACCTTAAGTGCCCAGCTTGGGTAAATGGGGAGGCTGTACTACTGGACCCTACAGGACACGTACTAAATTAGGCTCCTTTACCAAGCCCAGGAGATATAGCAGCTCTACCTAATACATAGAAACATGGGGAGGCAGCCAAAATGAGGAGCCAAAAAAATATGTCCTGAATGAAAGAACAGATCAAACCTCCAGAAAAAAAAATACTGAACAAAACTGAAACAAGTAATCTGTGATGCAAAGTTCAAAACAATGGTTATAAGGACACTCAATGAACTTAGGGGAAGAATAAATAAACTTAGTGAGAACTTCAACAGCATAAAAAGGATGCGCAAACTATAAAGAGGTGACAGTCAGAAATGGATAAACTAACTGAAATGAAGAATAATTTACAGGGAATCAACAGTAGAGTAAGATGAAGCCAAGAATCAAATTAGCAATTTGGAAGATAAGGAAGGACAAAACAATCAGAACAACAAGAAGAAAAAAGAAGCCAAAAAAAAAATGAGAATAATGTAAGGAGCCTCTGAGACAACCTCAAACATACCAACATTCACACTATCATAGGGGTTCCAGAAAAAGAAGAAGAGGAGCAAGAGTTGAAAATATATTTGAAAAATAATGATGGAAAATTTCCCTAAACTAGTAAAGAAAATAGACATACAAGTCCAAAAAATACAGAGTCCCAAACAAGGTGAACCCAAAAAGGCTCACACCAAGACACAACACAATGAAAATGCCAAACATTAAAGACAAAGATAATTTTAAAAGCTGCAAGAACACTCTCCCTCCTGGGAGCATACTCATGCTTTTCTTCCCTCTCAAGTGTGCATCTCCTAAATTCTAAAGGTCCCCATGAGACTTGCAGCCATGACAGAAATGGGCAGGCAACTCATCGCAGGCTAACTCCCTAAGCCTGTCTCCAATACCCACTTTCTCTGACTTTACAGTGAGCCAAGGGCAGCCCCACCTAGGCTCACTTTCTTTGTATAACATTTCTAGAGAAACTAAGCAGCCCTGCCTAGGCTCTCTCCTATTACTCTCCCATTGCTTCTTCTACTCTAAGCCTACCCTTGTTTCACTGTCCCCAGCTTTACTAAATATACTCTCAAAATCACCTGGACTTGTGTTGTGAAATCTTTCCTGCACAAAGTCAAGAACCCACATACTACACCAGTCCAAGGCAGACATGCTCTGGGCCCAGTTTCTGTGTCCATAACATTAAGTATGTTTCACCATTTCTGTCACATAATAGGTATTTCTTTTCTTTAGGGATTTGTTTATCACATGCTCATCCTATGCCATTTGTGCACCAGGTATTGCTTCATAATGACAGGGAGTGAACAGAGAACAAAATAGACAATGGTTCCTGCTCTCCTGGAACTTCCAATCTAGTGAGACAGTGAACACATAAATAAACAAGTGAACAAATAGCATGTTAGATAAGTGTAAACTCTTTGGAGGAAAAAAATAGGAGAGACAAGGCCAGGGCAGGGAGAGCCCAACAAGGGGGTGTACTTTTTTTTTTTTTTAAAGATAGAGAACAACAGCAAAAGAAAAGCCATTAGTTACATACAAGGGAGCTACCATAAGACTGTCAGCTAATTTCTCAACAGAAACATTGCAGGCCAGAAAGGATTGCCAAAAAAATGATCAGAGAGATGAAAGGCAAAGATCTGCAACCAAGATTACTCCATCCATCGAAGCTATCGTTTGGAATTAAAGGGCATATACATAAAGACCTTCCCAGACAAGAAAAAGCTAGAGTTCATCACCACCAAATCAGTATTACATGAAATGTAAAGGGTTATCTTTAAGAAGAAGAGGAAAAGATAAAAAATATGAACAATAACACCCCCCAAAATATGAGTAATTAAATGGCAATAAACACTTATCTATCAACAATTAAATCCAAAATAAATAAACAAACAGAATAGATATAAAAAACAATTGTTTTGACTCATGTGAAATTATATTTGCAAAAAGTAAGATTTATCAAGAGCAGAAAATTTCTTGAAAAACAAGATATAGATTTATACACAGCAATAAACAATAGAAAGATCCATAAGACTCTTGACCAAGAATCTCTGACTGGCATGAGGTAAAGAAAATGGGATGGAACATGACCATGGATAAGATGGGTAGAACCTGGAGCTAAGTGGAAGACTTGACATACCTTTAAAGGGAATTCACATGGGAGCTAAACCCACATCTACAGACTACCTATGGCAATTGAACTGAGCACAACACATGTGCTGAAGTCCAAGTTGGATATTCTACTCATGCTGTCAAGTGAGGTCCTGCATGATATCTGGAGCTGTACTTATTTCAACCTTAACATAAAACTTAACTGATTTCCACCTGAACTTTCAGGCATGGATGTCTCCAGGTCACTTGTATACCCCTGAAACAAATAGTGTGCAACATGATACTCAAAATTTAATTGGTTACAGTGTATAGGGTGAACTCCTCAGCACTTGTATTTGGATAGGACTGGACACTGAAAATTACCCCACATCATAATCATTTTAAAGGTATCTCCAATAGCAAATTTTATTTTGGAAATAGCACATTTCCAAAAATTAGAGTATATTGCAAATTAGTTCTAATGTTGTAAAGGCAATTACTATTATTTCAATGTGAGTTTAAAGACTCAGGAGTGTTCAAAGGCTGTGAATGTTTATAGTAAATTTAAAAGATTACTTTTGGAATCTAGATACTATTCAGTAGAAGGTATTAAGAATAGTTGAAACATTGCAGCTGATTCCTATAGTGAATTGGTGTCCCTACTTCAAGGATATTACTCAAATTGACACTTTTCAACTTCTAAAATACTTCTAACCGAAAGGGAAAAAAGAAAGTTAAAAGCAACCTCATGATGTTTTTTAAAAAAGGATTAACATTATCAGTCTTTATCTTCACAATGTGTTTTTGCAGGAGAGTTTTCATTTAGGAAGTATCCTCTAATAACCAATGAAGGACTGATATTTAAAAGAACAGAAAAAAAATAAAGACTGCTTCAACCTAGAAAAATGTATCAGTCCTTGATATAAAGGAAATAATAGCCTGGCCTTGAATGTTTATGGTCATTCTGGATCCAAATTGGAACACTAGACTACATTGATTCTTATCTCTGTGTATGCTAAGAAACCAATTATGTTAAATAATTGCCTGAAGGGATTTTTTTTTTCCAGTTGCTAGAGAAAGATCAATGTGATGATTTAGGGCCTTAAATGTCAATATTTACTTTTAGGAAGCACATAATTTTCAAAAACACAGTTTTGTAAAATATTATTTTTGAAAACACAGTCTTAATTAATATTTTACAATAATATTCTTATTGTGATCCTTTGGTGGACAATAGTTGAAAAATACAGCAGGATAAGCAATAAAATATAAATTCCAAAAAATACTGAAATAATATTTCAAGGAAAACATAAAGCTCTTATCTATCCAAAGGGACTTATTTAAGTGACTACAACCTTTAATGTAACTATCAATCAGATGGCTTGGATGCTTATTCCCTCCATCCCCTACACACTGCAAAAAGCTACGCATGTCTCTACTCACATAAATAATAAATTGTCCTTTGCACAAAGATAAGCCTTTATTGTTCGATCCTTCGATCAAATTAGAAGTGCCAAATAGAAAACTACACCCCCAGGCAAGGAAACAGTGCACTTCAGAAGATAAGGGAATTAAAACAAAATTAATGTTGTAAAACAAAAAAAAGATTGAAAAATATATCAGGGAAATAATATCTAAATAACATTAGCAAGGGGTCCTGTGAGAAAATAATAGCTATTTAAAACATATGTACAGAGGCAGTGTACAGACGGTGAAAGACAAATACCATATGATCTCACCTTTAACAGGAACCTAATCAACAAAACAAACAAGCAAGCAAAATATAACCAGACACTGAAATAGACAACACGCTGACACTGACCAGAGAGGGGAGGGGAGAGAATTTCAGAGGAAAAGGGGAAAAGTTTACAGGAACATGTATAAAGGACACATAGACAAAAACAAGGCAGGGTGGAAATGGGAGGGAGCTGTGGAGGCCTGGTGGTGTGGCTGGGATGGAAGTAAAAGGCAGAAAACTGTACTTGAACAACAATTTAAATATATAAATAAATAAATAAATAAATAAATAAATAAAGCATATGTACAGAACTCACCACAGGCAATAATTCTTCAAAGGAAGAAGAAAGAACAGCTTGATCTGGTCAGAGCAATAACCATAATGGTAAACGTTCTGGGTTCTATTTCACATAATACTATTGAAATTGCTCTGAGAATTTGAGCCACTGAATCTATGCTGTAATGAGCCCAGGTAAGGCAAGAAGCATAAACACTCTAACAGCAGAATTCTCAATAGGGAACACCCAACAAATATGGACTATTTCTCAAATTTGCATTATGACAAAAAACAATATAAAATTTCTAGAAAGAATGAGGTAACTTTTGGCCTCTTTCTTTTATTTTATTTTAATCATTGTTCAAGTACAGTTTTCTCCCGTTTACTCCCAATCCAGCCCACACACCCCTCCCTCCAAACTTCCCTCCCATTACCACCCTCCCCCTAGTTTTTATCCATGTGTCTTTTAACTTTGTTCCTGTAAAGCCTTTCCCTTTTCCCCTGAAATTCCCTCTTCTCTCTCCTCTGGTCACTTTCTGCCTGTCCTCTTTAAGAAGCTCCTTGATTGCTGGAAACACATGAACAGCCCCTCATTTCCTATAACCTGTCTATTGTCCACTTTCTTTCACACCCTCAAATAGGAGGTGGACTGATCTAAATTTGTTAAATAACAGTATACACACTGGGTCTTAGCTCCAAATTTTGCAATTTTCAAAATCAATTAGGAATGGCCTTCAGGTCCTTTTTTGGGGGGGAGGGAGGACACTTATTGTCCCAGGAATTTGGAGGTTTAAGATATGATCCAAATATTCATACCTTAATTCACCTTTATTCACACCTTAATTCACCTTTATTCACTTACTTGAGTTTCTCATCCTTGCATTCCCTTCTGCTTCTCAAAGGTCTATGATGATTGAATTATGATACTAAGGCCAGGTTATATCTGGGAAGTGAAAATGAAGCAACTGGGTGTTTCAGTCACTTTGGTTGTAGGCCATTCAATATATACTGCTTAAGTAAATGTCTTCTCCACAGGGTCCAGCTAAATGCATCAAAGTTCTCACTGGAGTGTGAATCCAAAGCTTAAGGTCATAAAAACATGTTACTTTTCTCTGATTTGCCTTCTCAGTTCAAATATTTCTTGGAGACCTCCTAGGTGAGAATGGCCAATAAAGAACTGGAGGTAGCCCTGGGTGGTGTAGCTCAGTGGATTGAGCGTGGACTGCAAACCAGGCATTGCAGGTTCGATTCCCAGTCAGGGCACATGCCTAGGTTGGAGGCCATGGCCCCCAGCAACCGCACACTAATGTTTCTCTCTCTCTCTTTCTCCCTCCCTTCCCTCTCTAAAAATAAATAAATAAAATCTTTAAAATATATATATATATATAAAAAAATAACTGGAGGTAGATATACTAGGTCTCTTGGTCAAATACCATCATAATACTATCTTAATTTAAAAAGGCAGTCACTTCTACACCATTTTTATTTAACTGTGTAGCTACAAAAACTATACTATACTATCAACATTTGTGCAAATACTTATAAATCTCTAGGAATTGTAGGATGAGTTTACTATTGTCTTAGCAATGAAGCTAGTGGGCACATATATTAAATAGTTTCTACCTAGATGAGGAACCATTTTTTTCTCTGAATCTTTGCGGAGTGTAAACTGCCAGAAGCACTGTTTTGGCTATGGCCATGAGACCAAAAACCATGTTCAAATTCAGCTTAGGAACAGACCATGCTCAAGGAATCTATTTTAGTGTTAATGTCAGAATTCAGTCCTTGAAAATTTTGGAGATTTAGTAGCCTCTGACAGTGTAAGATGATTCTTGGAGGGCCTCATGACAATTTGAACCAGGAGAATCCTCTGGATTAGCAGCAGGTTCTGTATGTATCATCCTTAACTCTTCTTCAAATCCTGCTTTACCAACTACTACAACCAACTCTGCAGACCACACCTCATGTTTATAGCCATGAACCTTTGACCTTCCCAAGGTTAGTGAAGCTCTGTAAATTTTCACAACAGCATTTTTTTTTTAAATTAAAACCTTTATGGCAAACCCTACATATTTTTAAATAATGCAGAATATATAACAATCTCCTGAGCAATAGTAGAACCCCTAGGGAACCAGTCACATTAGCTAACAACATTCCTCCACTTAATTTAGCTTTTTCTAGAGAATCATGTAATTGTCAGCTCCTCTCTGGTACAATTTTCCTTACCAATTATCTCATATGTGGATTGTATTCCAAAACCTCTATACCGAAGGTCTAGTATTACTATGACTTCAATGAACATGTTACTGGTAGGAAGTCATTATCCCCTCCACCAAGTATTTTCTATAAAAGCTAACTACAACATCTCCTAAGGGAATTAACACACCCTTTCCCCCTTTGGGTGGCAACTTGCAGAGCAGAGAGAATCTGTGGCTTTCGAGTAAAAGTCTTCTTTGGCCCAATCTGGTAGTTCTCCATCTTGTCCATAGAGGCTTGGATATTACTAGTTTTTTTTTCTAGTTTCTTGCTTTTTGGAAGCCTCCAGATAGAACTCCCAGCATTCGTGACTGCAGATTCCATAGGGTGCAGTCCAATATCCCCAAAGTTTTCATATTCTATAATACATATTTCTATTCACTAACCTAACATTCCCAAAGTCTCCCTTCTCCTCATTACTCAGTTTCCAAGTCTATTGGCCATCCCTGTTAATATTCTCTGGCTAAAGTTTAGGCCTCCTTGGCCTCTCTTAAAAACATGCATGTCCCTTCTAAACATTCTAAGGGACTTTTGAGAGCATATTTTACAATAATTCTCATGGGAGTCAGCAGATAAAAAAATTCCTCCTGGTATCACATATTATCACCTCCCTATATAGGTACTCCTCCTCTGGATACTGAGACAGACACAAACCTACAACTCTCCTTTAGGTTAGAGCGATTGTTCTAGGCTGTCTTGAGGGGCACTATAGCAGAGTTCCTTACTCTCTCTCAGTGCTTTCCAAACCCAAGGACCTTGGGCATGGCAACAAGTCCTTGTGGCCAACAGTTAATTGTCCTCAATATCTGCTCTCCCTTTATTTCATAGCAATAGTTTTACTTGAGTTTAAGGTTAATGATGAAAGACCTTTCTTAGACTTCACTGAAAGGGAATACATATGTACATATTACTAACTCTGACCAGTAGAATGTGAGAAGAGTGATATATGTCTCTTCCAGGTCTTAGATTTTAAATAATTGGACATGCACTCCCCTGACACCTTCCTTCTTCCCACTGACTCCCTGGGAGATGGAGAGAAATGGAACTGCTCTCTTGGACCCAAAGGTGAAAGCCTGAAGTTGAGATTGGCAAAGCACCTTGCCATTCTTGACTATTCCACAGAAATTGCTAAAGACACCATTACAAGGGAAATAAACTCTGTCTGACTGAAATCACTGTATTTTGAACTCTGCTTGTGACAGCAGTTTTAGTGTGTGTATAACAAATTCACCTCCCTTTTTATTTTTATAAACTTCCTGAATCTCATAGATAGTAAAGTTTTCCAAGACTAATAAATAAGCCCAACTCTAATAATAATGCTTGATTACAGGCCCTGACCCTGACCAGCATGGCTCAGTGGGTTGGGCGTCAGCCCACAAAGTGAAAGGTCATTGGTTCAATTCTGGGTTGGGCACATACCTGAGTTGTGGGCCAAGTCCCCAGCTGAGGATGTGAGAGAGGCAACTGATGTTTCTCTCTCACATCTACATTTCTCTCCCTCTCTTTCTCCCTCTCTTCCCCTCTCTCTGAAAACAAAAATAAAATAAAATCTTTTCAAAAATAATGCTTGTTTATACAATTCTATCATAAAGGACATAGAAGGGGACAAATAATAGCTGTATAATCCTCTGTGGTCAACAAAGAAACAAGCAACACTGCTTATAACAGTTTTGGTCTCTATTTTTCATTTTAAGCTCAGTAAGTTTTCAAGAACCCCCATATTCTTCCTCTACATCTAGTGTAAATCAATATCCCATGGTGACAGAATTGTACAGGAGTTTTCTTCACTAAATGTGATTATCTGAAAAGAGAAACTACGATGTCTCTCTTTAAAAGAAATGTAAGCATGACCACCAATCATACACTTTCCAAACAGAACCTGAGAAATTTGCTGAGCAGTTATGAGAATTGCCCCCTTACAGCTTTTAAATTGTTCCTTTACATCTCAGGCTGAGTGTTATGATTGACCCCCCAAAGGGAGACAAGCTGCAGTGTTTGTTCTGTCTATTGGTGATAAGGGATGTTATTTTCTCTTTGTGGGGTATGGAGGAAAAAGATTGCATGTAGTCTACTTGGATTATAAATAGTGTTAACTATATATTGTCACCTAAAATAATGTTCTGTCTCAAGAATAATAATTTCACATCTCTTTTTAACCTTTCTACTTCTTTCCTACAGGATACTGTAGTAGTACATCATGTCACCATGAAGGGGCCCATTACAGCTATTGGGTAGGTACTTCTGGAAGTGCAAGGAGGTAATATGAGGGGATTTTACCAGAAGTTGTGACCATGGAATATTGTGATGGAAACTCTTCAGGCAGTTGAAGGTACTCTCCTGGGATATTCTAGTCAGTGGCTCTCCTAAGAGCCAGTTTGAGAATCATTTCTCTAGGGTGCACAGACTCATCTCATCATCATCATCATCATCATCATCATCATCATCATCATCATCAAACATTACTATCAACACCGTGTGAATTTTTTTTTAAAGATTTTCTTTATTTTTAGAGAGGGAAAGGATGGAGAAGGAGAGAGAGAGAGAAACATCAATGTGCGGTTGCTGGGGGCCATGGCCTGCAACCCAGGCCTGTGCCCTGACTGGGAATCGAACCTGCGATGCCTTGGTTCGCAGCCCATGCTCAATCCACTGAGCTATGCCAGCCAGGGCAACACCGTGTGAATTTTAATCTCTGTATTAGGAATTGTGATCACAGACAGAGAAATTCTTTACCAAGTAACTTTCAAAGGAGAGGAAATGAAATGTAAATTTGCTCTACATTTCTCAACATCTGCTTCAGACATTTAAGATGCCTTCTAGGAACATGCTAACATCCTTTCATCTCACTGATCTACTTACTTATTATCTCATAACAACAACCTGGGGTTTTTTATGTCATTCTACATATCATTCTAAAGAAGCCAACCCTCCCTTTTCACATATTCCCCTCCCATTGCCTTCAACATCATCTGTATTATATTAGTACAGTACAAGTACTATCCTATAGATTGATCTGAAAGACCATTCTGTCTCTATGCTGTCCAATCTATACTGATGCCAACTGATACACATTGATTACAATGTTTCACAATACGTCATTCATAAGCCATTTCACTAAACATTCACAGTGAATAGAAATATAAATGGTACTATGTTTCAGCACTGAGTACAAAACAACGATCATCAATCATCGTTCTTCAGTTCCTTGTGTATGGCTAACACAATACATAGACAAGTTAGGACTCCATGTAACGATGAGACACATTGGAATCATTTTAAATAGCATAGAGCCATAAGTCAGTTCCCTGTACCTCTTGCATTGCTATTAAACATGAAATCTCTGGAAGCAGGAGGTTTTTTGACTGCTTTGAGGTACACTCCTTTCTGACTTAATTGCCCTAACCCAATCAACCTAATAAAATGTTTCAAATGGACAAGAGAACTTTGTGAATCCAGTACCTTCATTAACAACAAAATGATCACTGTCTGTGGTTTCACTGCTCATTATCCCTAAAAGGCAAGTGATAACTCCATAAAGTAGGTGAAAGCCTTTGTATTGACACCCACACTCACAAACTTACAGGATTTTTGTACTGTTCATCTGAGAAATATTTGCTGTGCATTGCCTACTCCTGCACCTAGCGATATACTCTGCTACTATACCAAAGTGCATACTCATTTAGCAATCCCAAAGCAATGTCATCAGCCCTGTAGCATGCTCTTTTGTTCAGCTTTTTTTCAATCCAGTGATATCTGAACAGTTCATTAGGTGATGCCTGAAGGGAAAATAGAGAAGAGCAAAATTCTTGTTTTGAATTGTTCTCATAGTTGGGCTTATGTAATATATAAAATTAATATCCTAAGGAATATGTGTTTTAATATATTATGATGTTGAAATGTTCAGTTCTATACTGAGACATATAGGACTAGAATACAACATGCTTCCAGTAGAAAAATGAGGGAGGCAGAACAAACATTTAAATAAGCCAGTCAAATAGCTCAGTCTGAAAGGCTGTGTGTGTCAGTGTGAGATAATCCTGCCCTCTCCCATCGTCTCTCCTGCTTCTCTAGGGAAATGAGTCACAACTGGTCTCTGCCCTTGATCTGATGTTTAATATTCTGAATTCCCATCAGCCCTGCACAGCCAGGATGATGTCAGCACAGTTGACATTGTTAGATCCTGCTCTGCTTACATCAGCCCCCTGTTGCTCAGGCTTTAGATGAGTGTGGCAAGGAGAGAAAGCATCATCTTAGCAACAAAATCCACATATCCAGGATCCAAAAATGACATCTGGCACTTTGCTTTGGGGATTTCCAGAGCTTCTCAGAATTTCAGCCAGATTGGAATACTGTTGCTATGAGTTAAAAAATTGTTACTTATCCTCTTTCCATCTGTATGCTTTTACAACATTTCAGATCAAAATGTTTATCACCAAAGCACTTTTTTTTTTAACAAAGTTCCCATCCCATATTTCCTCGGTTTCTCTGGGGTATATACTTTATCAACATTTTAGGAAAACTTTCATTTCAGGTTAAGTTGGGAAAGCTAAAATGAGATCTTTCTATCACTCTTCTACCAAAAATCAAAGATATATATAATATAAGCAATCAAATGGAAAATAAAACTGGCTCAGGAGAAAGTGTGCCAGTATTTCTGTGTCTCATTTACTAGACTGTACCCATTTACCAAAAAATAAAAATAAAAAATACAATGACACATTAAACTCAGATCATTGCAATCTATATAGACATTCAATCGTATATTGACTATCAGGGTGTTAGGGGAGGAGAGAAATTTAAGAAAGAGACCTAAGGGGATATTTTAGAAAGCACTGTGTTATGGTAAAAGAACTGTGGTAGAGCCGTGTCACCATTCTACAGTCAGAATCCCCAACAATGGAGATTTAATGTCTACTCTGAAAGA
This sequence comes from Tonatia bakeri, assembly GCA_004024845.1. Classification (NCBI taxonomy): domain Eukaryota; kingdom Metazoa; phylum Chordata; class Mammalia; order Chiroptera; family Phyllostomidae; genus Tonatia; species Tonatia bakeri. The sequence continues at coordinate 10,134 of PVIA01006919.1, read as the reverse complement.
ACAACTCTCCAAGTTATTGTGGGTATCCTGGCCACTTCACATAAATGGTCCTAATTATTTGTAGTTCTCTTTCTGTTCAGTTATTCATCCAATAAACATTTCTGTATAGGATCTCTGTCTCCATGACACTTAGACTCAAAAGGAAGAGTTAGGTGAATAATTAGACAACCACAGTAGTGCTATGTAGTAAGTGCTCCCATGAGAAACAAATCCAGGTTGCTGAAAGCAAGGAGAACCAGAAGAAATCCTTAGGAATGGCTGCCTTGACTTTTTATAATTCTTTTCTCTGTTGTAATGCAAATGACTTTCTTGTCATGACACTTTATCCATCAAACATTACTTCTAAAATTTTTAACAAACAGCTCTATTCAATCCAGACAGTTTGCCTCCTGACATATCCAAGTTACCTTGAGCACCCACATTCCACAAAATGAGAAGCAGATATTACTTGTATCCTCCTGTGGCAGGGGAAATGAGAAGAGTTCAGAGAGATCTCTCTTTAAATCTCAAGACCTGAATGGGTAGGAACTGGTGGTTGGCAAATATGTATATGGTACCTTCTATTTTCTCCTGCGCCGACACTGCTCTGCCCCCAGCAGAACTTTACAAATTGTATCGTAACTGCTTATTTATTTAGCCCTTACCTTCAAAAGACTGAGCTCTTTGAAAAGATATTTCTGTCTTACTTACCCTCTAGGTATCCCCACCGTCTGACCTAGGCCCTGGAACAGAGTAGGTACTCAATAAATACTTTTGTTGAATGAATGATTTTAATCCTGACTTTAACCCTATAGTTCACTGGATTAGAAAAGTATTTACTAACTTTTTTCTTATACTAGCCCACATAGAAGGTGACAGTATTCATCAGGTCCACTGATGTAAGTGGGAGAGGCTGCTCCAGGCTGTGGGCCCTGACAGCTGGCCCCAGACCCCATTCTCCACAGTCCACCTGCCCCCTTCCCCAAACTTAGGGAACCAACATCAAGGTATATCTGAAAATCACTTGAGGTTCATCAGTTGAGAAGCTCTTTTGGTTTAGAGAATTAAAAAGGGAAAGCAAAGCAGGTTTCCTTCCACTTGGCTCTTTGTACCCCAGCTTTGCTACCCAGTTTTGTAGTATTTTTCCCACTAACTTTCAGTTTTAAAAATATCTTTTCAGGAAAACTTGTGCATCACTGGTGGGAATGTATAATAATGCAAACAATGTAGGGGACAGTATGGCAATTTCTCAAAATATTGAACATAGAACAACCATATGATCCAACAATTTAACTTCTGGATATACACACCCAAAAGAATTGAAAAATAGAGACTTGAATAGTTCTGTTTACACCCATGTTCATAGCAGCATATTCACAATAGCTGAAATATGGAAACAACCCAAATGTCTATTGAATAAATGGCTAAATGAAATGTGGTATATGCATCCAATGGAATATTATTCAGCTTTAAAAAGAAAATCCTGACAACATAGATGAACCTGGAGGACATAAGTGAAATAAGATAGTCACAAAAGGACATTTATATAAGATACTTAGAGCAGTCAAATTCACAGAGAAAATTTTAAAAATGAAAGGAAAATGGTGGTTGCCAGGAGCTCAGGGGAGGAAGTAGTAGAGAGTTATTTTATAATGAGTAGTGAGTTTCAGTTTGAAAAGATGTAAAAGTTCTAAGATATGGGTGGTAGTAAGGGTTGCAGAATAATATGAATATACTTAATGTCACAGAACTGTATACTTAAAAAATTAAAATGGAAAATTTTATGTTATATATATTTTACCACAATAAAATTATGTATTTTTAAATGGCATGTTCAAAACACTTAAAATGATAACATTTTTTACTATAACAATTTCTAGAATGATTAATGAAATGCTTGAATGCACTGTTGACTTGTCCAGACATCATGGAAGGCACTTTGTTTCTCCTCTTACAAAGTAGATATTGTCAATAAATATTCATTAATCTCACCCTCAACCCCAGCGTACCATTACCAACACCAGTATCTGTTATCCAGATGGGTCCCCAACATTCCACACATTATGAAATTCTCAAGTCATTTCAGAATGGATCTCTACTTGACTTCTTTGTCATAAGCACAGAGCCATACACTTTTCCCTTCCTACTCTTGCTTTAAATTTTTAATAAAATATGATTGATTAACATTTAAATGCAAACACAAAAGCCTTGATCGACCTGCACTTACACTGATCAATGCTTCCAAGAAATGCAGAGCTCTAGTATCTTGAAAATGGAACATAGTTTAGGACTGACAGATTTTCACAGTGTGCCTGGCATTAGATTAACACTTTTCTCATGATGTGTTTACACAGCACAGCACATGACTCAAATAGTCTATCTACTCTTTTGCTCATTTCATTCACTGCATTTCCAATGCAAAAAATTAGACATGGTTTGCTTTTCTCTTAACCAATTTCTATGCCTTCTTTCTCATCTTCTTCTTAGACTTTTAATTTAAAGTCCCACAACTGCCCAATAAATAGAGTCCAATTCTACAGCAACAGAAAATTCTATGATCAACTCAGGAAAACTGGTCAGAAGCATGCCTAGAAACTAAGTTTAGCATTTTACTCTCTTGAGGATACAATAAATAACTGAGGCAAAGCATTTGGAGCTTGTACTTCAGTTGATCGACCATTGTAGTTTCAACTGCTTTCAAATTGCCTGGCACATAGTAGGACTTTAGTTCTATTCCATAGAACCACCTTGTAAATCAGTAAGTGATGCCAGTTTCTCTCAAGTTGCTTAGTAGATAAGTAGAAAGGTGATTACAATGCTTTCTGCTTCACTGAGATATGGCCCTAAGGGGCTAGGAAATGTTCACTAGAAGAATTAGTATCCACATTGAAAAATCATCATTACAGTAATAAATAGGAGAGAATAAGGAGTTTGAATTTCCCCTCAAAATGAGGATCTATTTAAAGGTTTTAAGCAGGAAAGGGATAGGATTAAATTTGCATTTGGAAAGATCTGCATTTTGGAAATGAGATTGAATTGAATGCCAAAAAAAAAAAAAAAAAAAGTAGAGAGATTAACAGTTCTAATCTAAATGCTTCTTGAGTAAACTTTTAGAAGACAAAACTTTGGCCATGGAGAAACCCCAAAGGTTCACTGAGCATCATAACTAATCATGGTCTATCTCTGACCATAAATAACTTCAAACCAGCAATGACCCCAATGAGAGCTGGCCTGCTCATGCTCCTTCTGCACTCAAAACACTGGGCCAGCTCTCAGAGAGCTCTTAGCTGTCTAGCTCTTTCTAGGAGCCCCTTCCTGTATGTTCCATAGATGAATCAAATTCTACAAGTCTGAAACCAATGGTCTTTTTCTGTCCACTCTCACTTCTTGACCTCAGCTGTGCATTCTGTATCCTTACCTTCTTTACCAGACACTTAGAGCTGGGAATTCTCTCCTAGATTTCTTCTTTTTCATTACCATATACATCTGTGTACTACGTCATTCTATTTCCCAACTACCTCTTAAATCTTTTCCTCTTCTCTGACTTCATTGTGTTATAGTCCAGACCCTGTCACATTTTACTTCAACTCTGATAACAGCTACTGCCAGGCCTCATTGTGTCCAATCTCTCTACTTGGAATGCCCCCGTCCCCAACTATTGCTGCATTGAACTTTCTCACATGCAAAAATGATCATGTAACCCTCCAGTTTAAAATCCTGCAATGACTGAGACAAATTAAAACTCAAATTCCTTTATATGTCTCTATGTGTCTTGACTCCCTAGCCAAGCTGTCCGTTTCGCACCATCTCTTATCAACCCAAATTTCAGCATGCCAAACCTAGTCATCATCTCTGATTGAGACACTCTTACTCTAAATGTCAAACTCCAATTTCAGTGTCAATTTCCCTGTGCTGTAAGAGAAATTAGTCACTCTTTTGCTCATATAGACCTGGCATATGTTTGGTTATAATATTATCACTTTGCATTGAAATTATTCACTTACATGTCTTCTTCTTGCCCTCTAAATCCTAGGTCTTAACTCTGGTTCCAGTGGCCCCAGGGTGAGTTTTGAGGGCTCCATGCTTCTTCAAAAAGCATGCAAAATTCTTTGTGTAAGTGTGGGTATACACATGCAGGTAATTTTCATCTGCTCTCAAAGGTGTGTATGGCCCAAAAAAGTTAAATATCACTACTGCCCTAAATCATGAACTTTTTAAAGGAATGGAACATGTGCTTTTTGTTTAACCATTTTATTGAAGAATTTGATATCAGTGAGGCATAAACATGAAATTGTTTTGTTTTTCTCTAATCCTGACTTTGAACTATGTTCTGTCAAATCTTCTTTCTCTGCTCTTTAATGACATCTCAAACAGATCTCACAGCTTTCCCATCCCTTTCAGTTATTAAAAATACCAGTTCATTTGTTTGGCTTCTGATTCAAACATATCAACTCTAAAAACACATCTTTGAAGAAATCAGGAAATTTTAATATGAACCAGTATTAAAGAATATCATAAACAGTACCAGGGTTCCCCTTTCTCCACATCCTTGCCAGCACCTATTGTTTATTGATTTATTGTTGGCCATTCTGACCAACGTGATATCTCATTGTGGTTTTAATTTTCATCTCTCTGATAATTAGTGATGTTGTACATTTTTTCATATGTATTGGTCATCTATATGTCTTCTTCAGAGAAGTGTCTATTAAGGTCCTTTGCCCATTTTTTAATTGGATTATACGGTGTTTTGGTGTTAAGTTTTATCATGTATTTATAAATTTTGGATATTAACCCTTTATCAGATGTATCAGCAAATATGTCCTCCCACTTAGTAGGTTGTCTTTTGATTTTATCGATGGTTTCCTTTGCTGTACAAAAAGTTTCCAGTTCAATATAGGTGAAAGTTTTAAGTTCAAATGCAATTTGTTTATTTTTTTTCTTTCATTTTCCTTGCCTGAGGAGATATATCAGAAAATAATATTGCTATAAGCAATGTCATAGATTTTACTGCCTATGTTTTCTTCTAGGAATTTTATGGTTTCAGGTCTAATATTTAAGCCTTTAATCCACTTTGTATTTATTTTTCTGTGTAGCATAAGAAGGTGGTCTAGTATAACTTTTCTGCATGTATCTATACAATTTTGTCAACACCATTTATTCAATAAACTATTGTTAGCCCATTATATGTGTTTGTTTCCTCTGTAAAATATTGACTATAAAGTTTTATTTCTGAGCTCTCTTTTGTGTTTCATTGATCTATGTTTCTCTTTTTATGCCACTACCATGCTGTTTTGATTACTATGGCCTTAGTATACTTTGAAATTAGGTAGCATGGTGGGAATGCAGATTGGAGAAGCCACTGTGCAAACCAGTATGGAGATATCTCAAAAAATTAAAAATAAACTGCTTTATGACCCAGTGATTCTACTTCTGGGAATGTATCTAATGAAACCTGAAACCTTAGTTTGAAAGAACACAAGCACCCTATGTTCATTGCAGCATTACTTACAATCACCAAGATATAAAAGCAGCCCAAGAGTCCATCAGTAGATGAGTGGGTAAAACAATTACAGGACATTTAAACAATGGAATACTGCTGACCCTAAAAAAGAAGAAAATTTTACCCTTTGCTACAGCACAGATGGACCTGGAGAACATTATGCTAAGTAAAATAAGCAAAATAGAGACAGACTCATAGATAGAGAGCAAGCTGGCTGCTCTGGGGTCATTAGTGGTGGAGGGATTGAGCAAAAACAATAGAAGACTCATGGACATGAATAACAGTGTGGTGATTCTTGAGGGGGCAGGTATAAGGGGGATAAATGGTAATGGGAAATACAATTAAAATACAATAGACTTCTGGCAAGATGACAGTGTAGGCAGATATGGCTTGCCTCTCCACACAACCACATCAAAATTACAACTGAAATACAGAATAACCACCACTCAGAACCATCAGAAATCCAGTTAAATGAAAATCTGACAACTATAGACCTAAAGAAACCACATCCATCCAGACTGGTAGGAGGAGCACAGGTACAGAATGGGCTGGTCTGTCACCTATGTATGGTGGATAAAAATTTGGGAAGGATATTTCTGGAGCAAGGAGTCCCAGACCCACACCAGGACTACCAGCTCAGGGTTCCAGTGCCAAGAAGATAAGCCCACACAACTGGCTGCAAAAACCAGAAAGGATTCAGTTGGTGGAAGAAACTGGAGGAACCCAGGGAGTTCCTCTTAAAGAACCCACACACAGACTCACCTATTCAGACTCACTCCCTCTGAACTCCAGCACTGGGATAGTGGCTTGAAAGGCACCAGTGGCACAAAGGGACAAACTGAAATATCTGGCATCAAGGCAAGCAGAGGTTATTGTCCCTTTTCTAAGCTCTCCCTCCACATAGCTGACAAGTTGGTGACATATTTGAGACCCCATCAACCAGGCTAACACTGTTTGACCTGCCTTGGAGATTCCCAGAGACTCCGCCTCACCCAAATCATGGGCCTGTCCAAGGTGTTTTGCCATATAAATGGCTGGTCTTGGCTCATGCTTCACAACTTCTTAAATCCTATCAAATAATCAAAAGCTGGCCTTGGTGATCCCCAGGCCTGGCACTAGTTGCAGTCAGCCTAGAATCACAGCTAGGCTTCTTCTAGGAATCTCCAAGCCTAGCACAAATAGCAGCCAACTCAGATTGCTTTACAGCTCAGACAGGGTGGTCCTGGGCAATACAAAAGTGAAGGCTGACCTTGGCCTGCACCACTCAGGAAACCCCAGGACCAGTGCACCCAGTAGACAGCAACAGACCACGTCACAATACCACCACCCTGCCCCTGCATAGCTGATCCTCCACAGAGTGTGCATGTTGATAATAAGTAGTCATAGCCAGTGCTTGCAGCTGACTGGCCTGGGTAAATCCCTCCCATTGATCTGCCAACAGCAACCAAGCCTCAACTACAAGAGGAGATTATATTCAACCCAAATGAAGGACATACCTCCAGTACCCAGCTAGGGTGGTAGGGGAGGCTGTGCCACTGGACTCTGTGCAACAACTACTACATTAGACTACAGTACCAAGATATGAAGTCAAAACAGCTCTACCTAATACATAGAATCAAACACAGGGAGGCCTCCAAAATAAGAAGACAAAGAAACATGGCCCACATGTCAGAACAGATCAAAACTCCAGAAAAAAACAAAATGGAAATAAGCAATCTATCAGATGCAGAGTTCAATACACTGGTTATACAGTTGCTCAAGGAACTTAGTGAAGACCTCAACAGCATAAAAAATAACCAGTCATAAATGAAGGATTCACTAAATAAAATAAAGAACAATTTACAGGGAAACAACAGTAGAGTGGATGAAGCTGAGTATCAAATCAATTATTTGGAACATAAGAAAGCAAAAATCAACCAATTAGAACAACAAGAAGAAAAAATAATTTAAAAAAAAATTGGATAGAATAAGCAACCTCCAGGACAACTTCAAGAGGTCCAACATTCACATCATAGTGGTGCCAGAAGGAGAAGAGAAAGAGCAAGAAATTGGAAATCTATTTGAAAAAAAATGATAAAGGAAAACTTCCCTAATTTAGTGAAGGAAATAGATATGCAAGTCCAGCAAGCACACAGAATCCCTAACAAGATGAATGCAAAGAGGACCCCTCCAAGACACATCATAATTAAAATGCCAAAGGTTAAAGATAAATAGAGAATCTTAAAAACAGAAAGAAACAAAGGAGTTTATTACCTACATAGCAGTTCCCATAAAACTGTCACTTGATTTCTCCAAAGAAGCTTTGCAAGCTAGAAGGGATTGGCAAGAAATATTCAGTCATGAAAAGGAGGGACCTACAGCTGATATTGCTCTATGCAGCAAAGCTATCATTCAGAATCAAAAGGCAGATAAAGAGCTTTCCAGAGAAGAAAAAGTAAAGATATTCATCATCACCAAACTATTGTTAAATGATATGTTAAAGGGTATTTTTAAGACAAAGAAGATCAAAACTATGAACAATAAAATGGCAAAAAATACATATCTATCAACAATTGAATCTAAAAACAAACTAAGCACACAAGAAGATCAGAGACAGAAACATGGATACGGAGAGCATTTTGATGGTTGCCAGATGGAATGAGAATGTGGGGGTGTGGGGAAATGAATGAAAAGGTGAGAGGATTAAAAGTAAAAATAGATAGTTACAGAATAGCCATGGGGATGTGAGATACAGTATAGGAAATGGAGTAGCCAAAAAATTTACATGCATGACAGAATAATGGTAGGGGAATTACCTGAGGGAATGTGGGGTGCTGGGTAGAGGGGGCAAAGGGGAAATAATCAGGACAACTCTAATAGCATAATTAACAAAATATAATTTAAAAATACATATAGATTCATTGTATTTAAATAAAGTTTAGAAACAAAACTTAAAAAAAGGAAAATATCTAGGTAAATATGAAAGGTTATTCATATCATGTGACTATTTTGAAATATATACGACTGCAGAAAAATTATGACATATTTGTGGTGTTTATAATGTATGTAGATGTAATATACATAAAACATATAGCATAAAGTACATTGGGGAAGTGAATATATTGATACAATTGCAAATATTTCCATATGTTATGTTAAGTAGTAGAAAATTATCTCTAAGGAGACTGTGAAGTTAAAGATGTTTATTCTAATACCTAGAACCACAAAAAGCAAAGTACTATTGTATATTATATATTCGATAAGACATTCAAATAAACTATTGGAAATAAAAAGAATATTGTGAGATTATTGTTAATATTATTTGGTATAATAAAACTGTTGTTATATCTTTTTACAGTGCCTAAGCTTTAGAGCTATACATAGAAGTGTTTTCAGAATAAAACTATAGAAGGAAGATGGTGGTGAGATAGGTGGGAGCGAAGTCCACTTTCCCCTGCACACAGGTGAAACACCTAGATAATCTTCTGAGGAACAGAGCAAACAGCCAACCGTACCCCAGCATATATGAAGATTGGAGACCAAAAATTGTAGAGGACATAGAAAAATCAGATGAGTAGGTGGAAGTTGTGAACACCAGGATACCTGCCAGAAGAGGAAACCCACCAACAAAGGAACCATCAACAGATAACAACAGGAGAAGATGAAGGAGGGAGTGGAAGCCACACTAACTCAACCTAGGACCTACCTGGAAATACAACTAAATGGTGGAGAAATTACTCAGAACAAACAACTGAATAAGAGGAAGAGAGAATCCCCAAAACCTTGTACACACAGAAGAACCAGCTTCAACACAACCTTCCCACACCTGCACAACAGAATACAAGACATGGTGGATGGAATGATCCTCACTTAACCAGCTGAAGGGAAGGACCCACCAAAGAAAGACCCAATAACAACCAAAACTAAAAGACATACAGAGAGCCAACATAAACAACAGCCCAAGACCAGCAGGCTTGGGAGATCAAGGAGACTGCACCACTGAATCTCACAGGTATTCTACCATAGACGTTCACACCATAAATCCAGGGAGTCAGAACAGATCAATTTAAGAAGCAGAAGCTAACAAGAAGAGTCTTACAAAAAATGGGAAGACAAAGAAACAATCCCCAAATGAAAGGAAAGGAGGGAGCCTCAGAAAGAATGCTAAATGAAATAGAGGCAAATCAACTATCAGATATTGAGTTCAAAGCAATGGTCATCAGGAAGCTCAATGAACTCACAGAGAATTACTGAAAACTACAGTAAACTCACTGCAAAGTATATCAACATGAAAAAGGAAATAAAAACTATCAACAAGGGCCAAGAGGAAATGAAGAATACAATTTCTGAACTGAAGAACACAATAGAAGAAATCAAAAGCAGGCTCAGTGAAGCAGAGGATTGGATCAGTGAGCTGGAAGACAAGGTAGAAAAAAACACCCAGAATGAGCAAGAGAAGGAAAAGAGGCTCAGAAAGAATGAAGAGGGATTAAGAGAAATGCAGGACAACATGAAACACAATAATATCCATATAATAGAGATACCAGAAGGAGAAGAAGAAGAGCAAAGGATAGAAAACCTACTTGAAAAAGTAATGATGGAAAACTTCCCTAATTTGATGAGAGAAAAAGTTACACAAATCCAGGAAACACAGAGAGTACCAATCAAGAGAAACC